>CAMAOC010000254.1:0-81810 GCA_945859555.1 Megachile ligniseca
TTATTACTATTATTATTATCCCTATTGGCCTTGTCTTTATCCTTATAACTATTATTATTATCCTTATTATTATTATTATTATCGCTATAACTGTTGTTATTATTCTTGTTACTATTATTATTATCCCTATTCCTCTTGTCTTTCTCCTTATAACTATTATTATTATCGCTATAACTGTTATTATTATTCATATTACTATTGTTACTATCCGTATTACTCTTGTCTTTATCCATATAACTATTATTATTAATCCTTTTTACTATTATTATTATCGCTACAACTGTTATTATTATTGTTATTACTATTATTATTATCGCTATTGCCCTTGTCTTTATCCTTATAACTATTACTATTATCCTTATTACTATTATTATTATCGCTATAACTGTTATTATTATCCTTAATACTATTATTATTATCGCTATAACTGTTATTATTATGGTTATTCTATTGTTACTATCCCTATTACTCTTGTCTTTATCCTTATAACTATTATTATTATCGCTAATAACTGTTATTATTATTCTTATTACTATTGTTGCTATCCGTATTACTCTTGTCTTTATCCATATATATCTATTATTATTAATCCTTATTACTATTATTATTATCGCTATAACTGTTATTATTATTCTTATTACTATTACTATTATCCCTATTCCTCTTGTATTTATCCTTATAACTATTATTATTATAATTATTATTATTATTATTATTATCGCTATAACTGTTACTATTATTCTTGTTACTATTATTATTATCCCTATTCCTCTTGTCTTTCTCCTTATAACTATTATTATTATCCTTATTATTATTATTATTATCGCTATAACTGTTGTTATTATTCTTGTTACTATTATTATTATCCCTATTCCTCTTGTCTTTCTCCTTATAACTATTATTATTATCGCTATAACTGTTATTATTATTCTTATTACTATTGTTACTATCCGTATTACTCTTGTCTTTATCCATATAACTATTATTATTAATCCTTTTTACTATTATTATTATCGCTATAACTGTTATTATTATTCTTGTTACTATTATTATTATCCCTATTCCTCTTGTCTTTCTCCTTATAACTATTATGATTATCCTTATTATTATTATTATTATCGCTATAACTGTTATTATTATTCTTATTACTATTACTATTATCCCTATTCCTCTTGTATTTATCCTTATAACTATTATTATTATCCTTATTATTATTATTATTACCGCTATAAATGTTACTATTATTCTTGTTACTATTATTATTATCCCTATTCCTCTTGTCTTTCTCCTTATAACTATTATTATTATCCTTATTATTATTATTATTATCGCTATAACTGTTATTATTATTCTTGTTACTATTATTATTATCGCTATAACTGTTATTATTATTCTTATTACTATTGTTACTATCCGTATTACTCTTGTCTTTATCCATATAACTATTATTATTAATCCTTTTTACTATGATTATTATCGCTACAACTCTTATTATTATTGTTATTACTATTATTATTATCGCTATTGCCCTTGTCTTTATCCTTATAACTATTATTATTATCGCTATAACTGTTATTATTATCCTTAATACTATTATTATTATCGCTATAACTGTTATTATTATGGTTATTCTATTGTTACTATTCCTATTACTCTTGTCTTTATCCTTATAACTATTATTATTATCGCTAATAACTGTTATTATTATTCTTATTACTATTATTATTATCCCTATTGGCCTTGTCTTTATCCTTATAACTATTATTATTATCCTTATTATTATTATTATTATTATCGCTATAACTGTTTGTTATTATTCTTGTTACTATTATTATTATCCCTATTCCTCTTGTCTTTCTCCTTATAACTATTATTATTATCGCTATAACTGTTATTATTATTCTTATTACTATTGTTACTATCCGTATTACTCTTGTCTTTATCCATATAACTATTATTATTAATCCTTTTTACTATTATTATTATCGCTACAACTGTTATTATTATTGTTATTACTATTATTATTATCGCTATTGCCCTTGTCTTTATCCTTATAACTATTACTATTATCCTTATTACTATTATTATTATCGCTATAACTGTTATTATTATCCTTAATACTATTATTATTATCGCTATAACTGTTATTATTATGGTTATTCTATTGTTACTATCCCTATTACTCTTGTCTTTATCCTTATAACTATTATTATTATCGCTAATAACTGTTATTATTATTCTTATTACTATTGTTGCTATCCGTATTACTCTTGTCTTTATCCATATATATCTATTATTATTAATCCTTATTACTATTATTATTATCGCTATAACAGTTATTATTATTCTTATTACTATTACTATTATCCCTATTCCTCTTGTATTTATCCTTATAACTATTATTATTATCCTTATTATTATTATTATTATCGCTATAACTGTTACTATTATTCTTGTTACTATTATTATTATCCCTATTCCTCTTGTCTTTCTCCTTATAACTATTATTATTATCGCTATAACTGTTATTATTATGGTTATTCTATTGTTACTATTCCTATTACTCTTGTCTTTATCCTTATAACTATTATTATTATCGCTAATAACTGTTATTATTATTCTTATTACTATTATTATTATCCCTATTGGCCTTGTCTTTATCCTTATAACTATTATTATTATCCTTATTATTATTATTATTATCGCTATAACTGTTGTTATTATTCTTGTTCCTATTATTATTATCCCTATTCCTCTTGTCTTTCTCCTTATAACTATTATTATTATCGCTATAACTGTTATTATTATTCTTATTACTATTGTTACTATCCGTATTACTCTTGTCTTTATCCATATAACTATTATTATTAATCCTTTTTACTATTATTATTATCGCTACAACTGTTATTATTATTGTTATTACTATTATTATTATCGCTATTGCCCTTGTCTTTATCCTTATAACTATTACTATTATCCTTATTACTATTATTATTATCGCTATAACTGTTATTATTATCCTTAATACTATTATTATTATCGCTATAACTGTTATTATTATGGTTATTCTATTGTTACTATCCCTATTACTCTTGTCTTTATCCTTATAACTATTATTATTATCGCTAATAACTGTTATTATTATTCTTATTACTATTGTTGCTATCCGTATTACTCTTGTCTTTATCCATATATATCTATTATTATTAATCCTTATTACTATTATTATTATCGCTATAACAGTTATTATTATTCTTATTACTATTACTATTATCCCTATTCCTCTTGTATTTATCCTTATAACTATTATTATTATCCTTATTATTATTATTATTATCGCTATAACTGTTACTATTATTCTTGTTACTATTACTATTAACCGTATTCCTCTTGTCTTTATCCTTATAACTATTATTATTATCCTTATTATTATTATTATTATTATCGCTATAACTGTTATTATTATTCTTATTACTATTGTTACTATCCGTATTACTCTTGTCTTTCTCCTTATAACTATTATTATTATCCTCATTATTATTATTATTATCGCTATAACTGTTATTATTACTCTTATTACTATTACTATTAACCGTATTCCTCTTGTCTTTATCCTTATAACTATTATTATTATCCTTATTATTATTATTATTATTATCGCTATAACTGTTATTATTATTCTTGTTACTATTATTATTATCGCTATAACTGTTATTATTATTCTTATTACTATTGTTACTATCCGTATTACTCTTGTCTTTATCCATATAACTATTATTATTAATCCTTTTTACTATGATTATTATCGCTACAACTCTTATTATTATTGTTATTACTATTATTATTATCGCTATTGCCCTTGTCTTTATCCTTATAACTATTATTATTATCGCTATAACTGTTATTATTATGGTTATTCTATTGTTACTATTCCTATTACTCTTGTCTTTATCCTTATAACTATTATTATTATCGCTAATAACTGTTATTATTATTCTTATTACTATTATTATTATCCCTATTGGCCTTGTCTTTATCCTTATAACTATTATTATTATCCTTATTATTATTATTATTATCGCTATAACTGTTGTTATTATTCTTGTTACTATTATTATTATCCCTATTCCTCTTGTCTTTCTCCTTATAACTATTATTATTATCGCTATAACTGTTATTATTATTCTTATTACTATTGTTACTATCCGTATTACTCTTGTCTTTATCCATATAACTATTATTATTAATCCTTTTTACTATTATTATTATCGCTACAACTGTTATTATTATTGTTATTACTATTATTATTATCGCTATTGCCCTTGTCTTTATCCTTATAACTATTACTATTATCCTTATTACTATTATTATTATCGCTATAACTGTTATTATTATCCTTAATACTATTATTATTATCGCTATAACTGTTATTATTATGGTTATTCTATTGTTACTATCCCTATTACTCTTGTCTTTATCCTTATAACTATTATTATTATCGCTAATAACTGTTATTATTATTCTTATTACTATTGTTGCTATCCGTATTACTCTTGTCTTTATCCATATATATCTATTATTATTAATCCTTATTGCTATTATTATTATCGCTATAACTGTTATTATTATTCTTATTACTATTACTATTATCCCTATTCCTCTTGTATTTATCCTTATAACTATTATTATTATAATTATTATTATTATTATTATTATCGCTATAACTGTTACTATTATTCTTGTTACTATTATTATTATCCCTATTCCTCTTGTCTTTCTCCTTATAACTATTATTATTATCCTTATTATTATTATTATTATCGCTATAACTGTTGTTATTATTCTTGTTACTATTATTATTATCCCTATTCCTCTTGTCTTTCTCCTTATAACTATTATTATTATCGCTATAACTGTTATTATTATTCTTATTACTATTGTTACTATCCGTATTACTCTTGTCTTTATCCATATAACTATTATTATTAATCCTTTTTACTATTATTATTATCGCTATAACTGTTATTATTATTCTTGTTACTATTATTATTATCCCTATTCCTCTTGTCTTTCTCCTTATAACTATTATGATTATCCTTATTATTATTATTATTATCGCTATAACTGTTATTATTATTCTTATTACTATTACTATTATCCCTATTCCTCTTGTATTTATCCTTATAACTATTATTATTATCCTTATTATTATTATTATTACCGCTATAAATGTTACTATTATTCTTGTTACTATTATTATTATCCCTATTCCTCTTGTCTTTCTCCTTATAACTATTATTATTATCCTTATTATTATTATTATTATCGCTATAACTGTTATTATTATTCTTGTTACTATTATTATTATCGCTATAACTGTTATTATTATTCTTATTACTATTGTTACTATCCGTATTACTCTTGTCTTTATCCATATAACTATTATTATTAATCCTTTTTACTATGATTATTATCGCTACAACTCTTATTATTATTGTTATTACTATTATTATTATCGCTATTGCCCTTGTCTTTATCCTTATAACTATTATTATTATCGCTATAACTGTTATTATTATCCTTAATACTATTATTATTATCGCTATAACTGTTATTATTATGGTTATTCTATTGTTACTATTCCTATTACTCTTGTCTTTATCCTTATAACTATTATTATTATCGCTAATAACTGTTATTATTATTCTTATTACTATTATTATTATCCCTATTGGCCTTGTCTTTATCCTTATAACTATTATTATTATCCTTATTATTATTATTATTATCGCTATAACTGTTGTTATTATTCTTGTTACTATTATTATTATCCCTATTCCTCTTGTCTTTCTCCTTATAACTATTATTATTATCGCTATAACTGTTATTATTATTCTTATTACTATTGTTACTATCCGTATTACTCTTGTCTTTATCCATATAACTATTATTATTAATCCTTTTTACTATTATTATTATCGCTACAACTGTTATTATTATTGTTATTACTATTATTATTATCGCTATTGCCCTTGTCTTTATCCTTATAACTATTACTATTATCCTTATTACTATTATTATTATCGCTATAACTGTTATTATTATCCTTAATACTATTATTATTATCGCTATAACTGTTATTATTATGGTTATTCTATTGTTACTATCCCTATTACTCTTGTCTTTATCCTTATAACTATTATTATTATCGCTAATAACTGTTATTATTATTCTTATTACTATTGTTGCTATCCGTATTACTCTTGTCTTTATCCATATATATCTATTATTATTAATCCTTATTACTATTATTATTATCGCTATAACAGTTATTATTATTCTTATTACTATTACTATTATCCCTATTCCTCTTGTATTTATCCTTATAACTATTATTATTATCCTTATTATTATTATTATTATCGCTATAACTGTTACTATTATTCTTGTTACTATTATTATTATCCCTATTCCTCTTGTCTTTCTCCTTATAACTATTATTATTATCCTTATTATTATTATTATTATCGCTATAACTGTTGTTATTATTCTTGTTACTATTATTATTATCCCTATTCCTCTTGTCTTTCTCCTTATAACTATTATTATTATCGCTATAACTGTTATTATTATTCTTATTACTATTGTTACTATCCGTATTACTCTTGTCTTTCTCCTTATAACTATTATTATTATCCTTATTATTATTATTATTATCGCTGTAACTGTTATTATTACTCTTATTACTATTACTATTAACCGTATTCCTCTTGTCTTTATCCTTATAACTATTATTATTATCCTTATTATTATTATTATTATTATCGCTATAACTGTTATTATTATTCTTGTTACTATTATTATTATCGCTATAACTGTTATTATTATTCTTATTACTATTGTTACTATCCGTATTACTCTTGTCTTTATCCATATAACTATTATTATTAATCCTTTTTACTATGATTATTATCGCTACAACTCTTATTATTATTGTTATTACTATTATTATTATCGCTATTGCCCTTGTCTTTATCCTTATAACTATTATTATTATCGCTATAACTGTTATTATTATCCTTAATACTATTATTATTATCGCTATAACTGTTATTATTATGGTTATTCTATTGTTACTATTCCTATTACTCTTGTCTTTATCCTTATAACTATTATGATTATCCTTATTATTATTATTATTATCGCTATAACTGTTATTATTATTCTTATTACTATTACTATTATCCCTATTCCTCTTGTATTTATCCTTATAACTATTATTATTATCCTTATTATTATTATTATTACCGCTATAAATGTTACTATTATTCTTGTTACTATTATTATTATCCCTATTCCTCTTGTCTTTCTCCTTATAACTATTATTATTATCCTTATTATTATTATTATTATCGCTATAACTGTTATTATTATTCTTGTTACTATTATTATTATCGCTATAACTGTTATTATTATTCTTATTACTATTGTTACTATCCGTATTACTCTTGTCTTTATCCATATAACTATTATTATTAATCCTTTTTACTATGATTATTATCGCTACAACTCTTATTATTATTGTTATTACTATTATTATTATCGCTATTGCCCTTGTCTTTATCCTTATAACTATTATTATTATCGCTATAACTGTTATTATTATCCTTAATACTATTATTATTATCGCTATAACTGTTATTATTATTCTTATTACTATTGTTACTATCCGTATTACTCTTGTCTTTATCCATATAACTATTATTATTAATCCTTTTTACTATTATTATTATCGCTACAACTGTTATTATTATTGTTATTACTATTATTATTATCGCTATTGCCCTTGTCTTTATCCTTATAACTATTACTATTATCCTTATTACTATTATTATTATCGCTATAACTGTTATTATTATCCTTAATACTATTATTATTATCGCTATAACTGTTATTATTATGGTTATTCTATTGTTACTATCCCTATTACTCTTGTCTTTATCCTTATAACTATTATTATTATCGCTAATAACTGTTATTATTATTCTTATTACTATTGTTGCTATCCGTATTACTCTTGTCTTTATCCATATATATCTATTATTATTAATCCTTATTACTATTATTATTATCGCTATAACAGTTATTATTATTCTTATTACTATTACTATTATCCCTATTCCTCTTGTATTTATCCTTATAACTATTATTATTATCCTTATTATTATTATTATTATCGCTATAACTGTTACTATTATTCTTGTTACTATTATTATTATCCCTATTCCTCTTGTCTTTCTCCTTATAACTATTATTATTATCCTTATTATTATTATTATTATCGTAATAACTGTTGTTATTATTCTTGTTAGTATTATTATTATCCCTATTTCTCTTGTCTTTCTCCTTATAACTATTATTATTATCGCTATAACTGTTATTATTATTCTTATTACTATTGTTACTATCCGTATTACTCTTGTCTTTCTCCTTATAACTATTATTATTATCCTTATTATTATTATTATTATCGCTGTAACTGTTATTATTACTCTTATTACTATTACTATTAACCGTATTCCTCTTGTCTTTATCCTTATAACTATTATTATTATCCTTATTATTATTATTATTATTATCGCTATAACTGTTATTATTATTCTTGTTACTATTATTATTATCGCTATAACTGTTATTATTATTCTTATTACTATTGTTACTATCCGTATTACTCTTGTCTTTATCCATATAACTATTATTATTAATCCTTTTTACTATGATTATTATCGCTACAACTCTTATTATTATTGTTATTACTATTATTATTATCGCTATTGCCCTTGTCTTTATCCTTATAACTATTATTATTATCGCTATAACTGTTATTATTATCCTTAATACTATTATTATTATCGCTATAACTGTTATTATTATGGTTATTCTATTGTTACTATTCCTATTACTCTTGTCTTTATCCTTATAACTATTATTATTATCGCTAATAACTGTTATTATTATTCTTATTACTATTATTATTATCCCTATTGGCCTTGTCTTTATCCTTATAACTATTATTATTATCCTTATTATTATTATTATTATCGCTATAACTGTTGTTATTATTCTTGTTACTATTATTATTATCCCTATTCCTCTTGTCTTTCTCCTTATAACTATTATTATTATCGCTATAACTGTTATTATTATTCTTATTACTATTGTTACTATCCGTATTACTCTTGTCTTTATCCATATAACTATTATTATTAATCCTTTTTACTATTATTATTATCGCTACAACTGTTATTATTATTGTTATTACTATTATTATTATCGCTATTGCCCTTGTCTTTATCCTTATAACTATTACTATTATCCTTATTACTATTATTATTATCGCTATAACTGTTATTATTATCCTTAATACTATTATTATTATCGCTATAACTGTTATTATTATGGTTATTCTATTGTTACTATCCCTATTACTCTTGTCTTTATCCTTATAACTATTATTATTATCGCTAATAACTGTTATTATTATTCTTATTACTATTGTTGCTATCCGTATTACTCTTGTCTTTATCCATATATATCTATTATTATTAATCCTTATTACTATTATTATTATCGCTATAACAGTTATTATTATTCTTATTACTATTACTATTATCCCTATTCCTCTTGTATTTATCCTTATAACTATTATTATTATCCTTATTATTATTATTATTATCGCTATAACTGTTACTATTATTCTTGTTACTATTATTATTATCCCTATTCCTCTTGTCTTTCTCCTTATAACTATTATTATTATCCTTATTATTATTATTATTATCGCTATAACTGTTGTTATTATTCTTGTTACTATTATTATTATCCCTATTCCTCTTGTCTTTCTCCTTATAACTATTATTATTATCGCTATAACTGTTATTATTATTCTTATTACTATTGTTACTATCCGTATTACTCTTGTCTTTCTCCTTATAACTATTATTATTATCCTTATTATTATTATTATTATCGCTATAACTGTTATTATTACTCTTATTACTATTACTATTAACCGTATTCCTCTTGTCTTTATCCTTATAACTATTATTATTATCCTTATTATTATTATTATTATTATCGCTATAACTGTTATTATTATTCTTGTTACTATTATTATTATCGCTATAACTGTTATTATTATTCTTATTACTATTGTTACTATCCGTATTACTCTTGTCTTTATCCATGTAACTATTATTATTAATCCTTTTTACTATTATTATTATCGCTACAACTGTTATTATTATTGTTATTACTATTATTATTATCGCTATTTCCCTTGTCTTTATCCTTATAACTATTACTATTATCCTTATTACTATTATTATTATCGCTATAACTGTTATTACTATCCTTAATACTATTATTATTATCGCTATAACTGTTATTATTATGGTTATTCTATTGTTACTATCCCTATTACTCTTGTCTTTATCCTTATAACTATTAATATTATCGCTAATAACTGTTATTATTATTCTTATTACTATTGTTGCTATCCGTATTACTCTTGTCTTTATCCATATATATCTATTAATATTAATCCTTATTACTATTATTATTATCGCTATAACTGTTATTATTATTCTTATTACTATTACTATTATCCCTATTCCTCTTGTATTTATCCTTATAACTATTATTATTATCCTTATTATTATTATTATTATCGCTATAACTGTTACTATTATTCTTGTTACTATTATTATTATCCCTATTCCTCTTGTCTTCCTCCTTATAACTATTATTATTATCCTTATTATTATTATTATTATCGCTATAACTGTTGTTATTATTCTTGTTACTATTATCATTATCCCTATTCCTCTTGTCTTTCTCCTTATAACTATTATTATTATCGCTATTGCCCTTGTCTTTATCCTTATAACTATTACTATTATCCCTATTACTAATATTATTATCGCTATAACTGTTATTATTATCCTTAATACTATTATTATTATCGCTATAACTGTTATTATTATTCTTATTACTATTATTATTATCCCTATTGGCCTTGTCTTTATCCTTATAACTATTATTATTATCCTTATTATTATTATTATTATTATCGCTATAACTATTATTATTATCCTTATTATTATTATTATTATCGCTATAACTGTTACTATTATTATTATCCCTATTCTTCTTGTCTTCCTCCTTATAAATATTATTATTATCCTAATTATTATTATTATTATCGCTATAACTGTTGTTATTATTCTTGTTACTATTATTATTATCCCTATTCCTCTTGTCTTTCTCCTTATAACTATTATTATTATCGCTATAACTGTTATTATTATTCTTGTTACTATTATTATTATCCCTATTCCTCTTGTCTTTCTCCTTATAACTATTATTATTATCCTTATTATTATTATTATTATCGCTATAACTGTTATTATTATTCTTAGTACTATTACTATTAACCGTATTCCTCTTGTCTTTATCCTTATAACTATTATTATTATCCTTATTATTATTATTATTATTATCGCTATAACTGTTATTATTATTCTTGTTACTATTATTATTATCGCTATAACTGTTATTATTATTCTTATTACTATTGTTACTATCCGTATTACTCTTGTCTTTATCCATATAACTATTATTATTAATCCTTTTTACTATTATTATTATCGCTACAACTCTTATTATTATCGTTATTACTATTATTATTATCGCTATTGCCCTTGTCTTTATCCTTATAACTATTATTATTATCGATATAACTGTTATTATTATCCTTAATACTATTATTATTATCGCTATAACTGTTATTATTATGGTTATTCTATTGTTACTATTCCTATTACTCTTGTCTTTATCCTTATAACTATTATTATTATCGCTAATAACTGTTATTATTATTCTTATTACTATTATTATTATCCCTATTGGCCTTGTCTTAATCCTTATAACTATTATTATTATCCTTATTATTAATATTATTATCGCTATAACTGTTGTTATTATTCTTGTTACTATTATTATTATCCCTATTCCTCTTGTCTTTCTCCTTATAACTAGTATTATTATCGCTATAACTGTTATTATTATTCTTATTACTATTGTTACTATCCGTATTACTCTTGTCTTTATCCATATTACTATTATTATTAATCCTTTTTACTATTATTATTTTCGCTGCAACTGTTATTATTATTGTTATTACTATTATTATTATCGCTATAACTGTTATTATTATGGTTATTCTATTGTTACTATCCCTATTACTCTTGTCTTTATCCTTATAACTATTATTATTATCGCTAATAACTGTTATTATTATTCTTATTACTATTGTTGCTATCCGTATTACTCTTGTCTTTATCCATATATATCTATTATTATTAATCCTTATTACTATTATTATTATCGCTATAACTGTTATTATTATTCTTATTACTATTACTATTATGCCCATTCCTCTTGTATTTATCCTTATAACTATTATTATTATCCTTATTATTACTATTATTATCGCTATAACTGTTACTATTATGCTTGTTACTATTATTATTATCCCTATTCCTCTTGTCTTTCTCCTTATAACTATTATTATTATCCTTATTATTATTATTATTATCGCTATAACTGTTGTTATTATTCTTGTTACTATTATTATTATCCCTATTCCTCTTGTCTTTCTCCTTATAACTATTATTATTATCGCTATAACTGTTATTATTATCCTTAATACTATTATTATTATCGCTATAACTGTTATTATTATGGTTATTCTATTGTTACTATTCCTATTACTCTTGTCTTTATCCATATAACTATTATTATTATCGCTAATAACTGTTATTATTATTCTTATTACTATTATTATTATCCCTATTGGCCTTGTCTTTATCCTTATAACTATTATTATTATCCTTATTATTAATATTATTATCGCTATAACTGTTGTTATTATTCTTGTTACTATTATTATTATCCCTATTCCTCTTGTCTTTCTCCTTATAACTATTATTATTATCGCTATAACTGTTATTATTATTCTTATTACTATTGTTACTATCCGTATTACTCATGTCTTTATCCATATTACTATTATTATTAATCCTTTTTACTATTATTATTATCGCTGCAACTGTTATTATTATTGTTATTACTATTATTATTATCGCTATAACTGTTATTATTATGGTTATTCTATTGTTACTATCCCTATTACTCTTGTCTTTATCCTTATAACTATTATTATTATCGCTAATAACTGTTATTATTATTCTTATTACTATTGTTGCTATCCGTATTACTCTTGTCTTTATCCATATATATCTATTATTATTAATCCTTATTACTATTATTATTATCGCTATAACTGTTATTATTATTCTTATTACTATTACTATTATGCCCATTCCTCTTGTATTTATCCCTATAACTATTATTATTATCCTTATTATTACTATTATTATCGCTATAACTGTTACTATTATTCTTGTTACTATTATTATTATCTCTATTCCTCTTGTCTTTCTCCTTATAACTGTTATTATTATCCTTAATACTATTATTATTATCGATATAACTGTTATTATTATGGTTATTCTATTGTTACTATCCCTATTACTCTTGTCTTTATCCTTATAACTATTATTATTATCCTTAACACTATTATTATTATCGCTATATCTGTTATTATTATTCTTGTTACTATAATTACTGTCCGTATTACTCTTGCCTTTATCCTTAATACTATTATTATTATCGCTATAACTGTTATTATTATTCTTGTTACTATTATTATTATCCCTATTCCTCTTGTCTTTCTCCTTATAACTATTATTATTATCCTTATTATTATTATTATTATCGCTATAACTGTTATTATTATTCTTATTACTATTACTATTATCCCTATTCCTCGTGTCTATATCCTTATAACTATTATTATTATCCTTATTACTATTATTATTATCGATATAACTGTTATTATTATTCTTGTTACTATTATTACTGTCCGTATTACTCTTGCCTCTGTCCTTAATACTATTATTATTATCGCTATAACTGTTATTATTATGGTTATTCTATTGTTACTATTCCTATTACTCTTGTCTTTATCCTTATAACTATTATTATTATCGCTAATAACTGTTATTATTATTCTTATTACTATTATTATTATCCCTATTGGCCTTGTCTTTATCCTTATAACTATTATTATTATCTTTATTATTATTATTATTATCGCTATAACTGTTGTTATTATTCTTGTTTCTATTATTATTATCCCTATTCCTCTTGTCTTTCTCCTTATAACTATTATTATTATCGCTATAACTGTTATTATTATTGTTATTCTATTGTTACTATCCCTATTACTCTTGTCTTTATCCTTATAACTATTATTATTATCGCTAATAATTGTTATTATTATTCTTATTACTATTATTATTATCCCTATTGGCCTTGTCTTTATCCTTATAACTATTATTATTATCCTTATTACTATTATTGTTATCGCTATAACTGTTATTATTATCCTTAATACTATTATTATTATCGCTATAACTGTTATTATTATGGTTATTCTATTGTTACTATCCCTATTACTCTTGTCTTTATCCTTATAACTATTATTATTATCCTTAACACTATTATTATTATCGCTATATCTGTTATTATTATTCTTGTTACTATAATTACTGTCCGTATTACTCTTGCCTTTATCCTTAATACTATTATTATTATCGCTATAACTGTTATTATTATTCTTGTTACTATTATTATTATCCCTATTCCTCTTGTCTTTCTCCTTATAACTATTATGATTATCCTTATTATTATTATTATTATCGCTATAACTGTTATTATTATTCTTATTACTATTACTATTATCCCTATTCCTCTTGTCTTTATCCTTATAACTATTACTATTATCCTTATTACTATTATTATTATCGCTATAACTGTTATTACTATCCTTAATACTATTATTATTATCGCTATAACTGTTATTATTATGGTTATTCTATTGTTACTATCCCTATTACTCTTGTCTTTATCCTTATAACTATTAATATTATCGCTAATAACTGTTATTATTATTCTTATTACTATTGTTGCTATCCGTATTACTCTTGTCTTTATCCATATATATCTATTAATATTAATCCTTATTACTATTATTATTATCGCTATAACTGTTATTATTATTCTTATTACTATTACTATTATCCCTATTCCTCTTGTATTTATCCTTATAACTATTATTATTATCCTTATTATTATTATTATTATCGCTATAACTGTTACTATTATTCTTGTTACTATTATTATTATCCCTATTCCTCTTGTCTTCCTCCTTATAACTATTATTATTATCCTTATTATTATTATTATTATCGCTATAACTGTTGTTATTATTCTTGTTACTATTATCATTATCCCTATTCCTCTTGTCTTTCTCCTTATAACTATTATTATTATCGCTATTGCCCTTGTCTTTATCCTTATAACTATTACTATTATCCCTATTACTAATATTATTATCGCTATAACTGTTATTATTATCCTTAATACTATTATTATTATCGCTATAACTGTTATTATTATTCTTATTACTATTATTATTATCCCTATTGGCCTTGTCTTTATCCTTATAACTATTATTATTATCCTTATTATTATTATTATTATTATCGCTATAACTATTATTATTATCCTTATTATTATTATTATTATCGCTATAACTGTTACTATTATTATTATCCCTATTCTTCTTGTCTTCCTCCTTATAAATATTATTATTATCCTAATTATTATTATTATTATCGCTATAACTGTTGTTATTATTCTTGTTACTATTATTATTATCCCTATTCCTCTTGTCTTTCTCCTTATAACTATTATTATTATCGCTATAACTGTTATTATTATTCTTGTTACTATTATTATTATCCCTATTCCTCTTGTCTTTCTCCTTATAACTATTATTATTATCCTTATTATTATTATTATTATCGCTATAACTGTTATTATTATTCTTAGTACTATTACTATTAACCGTATTCCTCTTGTCTTTATCCTTATAACTATTATTATTATCCTTATTATTATTATTATTATTATCGCTATAACTGTTATTATTATTCTTGTTACTATTATTATTATCGCTATAACTGTTATTATTATTCTTATTACTATTGTTACTATCCGTATTACTCTTGTCTTTATCCATATAACTATTATTATTAATCCTTTTTACTATTATTATTATCGCTACAACTCTTATTATTATCGTTATTACTATTATTATTATCGCTATTGCCCTTGTCTTTATCCTTATAACTATTATTATTATCGATATAACTGTTATTATTATCCTTAATACTATTATTATTATCGCTATAACTGTTATTATTATGGTTATTCTATTGTTACTATTCCTATTACTCTTGTCTTTATCCTTATAACTATTATTATTATCGCTAATAACTGTTATTATTATTCTTATTACTATTATTATTATCCCTATTGGCCTTGTCTTAATCCTTATAACTATTATTATTATCCTTATTATTAATATTATTATCGCTATAACTGTTATTATTATCCTTAATACTATTATTATTATCGCTATAACTGTTATTATTATGGTTATTCTATTGTTACTATTCCTATTACTCTTGTCTTTATCCATATAACTATTATTATTATCGCTAATAACTGTTATTATTATTCTTATTACTATTATTATTATCCCTATTGGCCTTGTCTTTATCCTTATAACTATTATTATTATCCTTATTATTAATATTATTATCGCTATAACTGTTGTTATTATTCTTGTTACTATTATTATTATCCCTATTCCTCTTGTCTTTCTCCTTATAACTATTATTATTATCGCTATAACTGTTATTATTATTCTTATTACTATTGTTACTATCCGTATTACTCATGTCTTTATCCATATTACTATTATTATTAATCCTTTTTACTATTATTATTATCGCTGCAACTGTTATTATTATTGTTATTACTATTATTATTATCGCTATAACTGTTATTATTATGGTTATTCTATTGTTACTATCCCTATTACTCTTGTCTTTATCCTTATAACTATTATTATTATCGCTAATAACTGTTATTATTATTCTTATTACTATTGTTGCTATCCGTATTACTCTTGTCTTTATCCATATATATCTATTATTATTAATCCTTATTACTATTATTATTATCGCTATAACTGTTATTATTATTCTTATTACTATTACTATTATGCCCATTCCTCTTGTATTTATCCCTATAACTATTATTATTATCCTTATTATTACTATTATTATCGCTATAACTGTTACTATTATTCTTGTTACTATTATTATTATCTCTATTCCTCTTGTCTTTCTCCTTATAACTGTTATTATTATCCTTAATACTATTATTATTATCGATATAACTGTTATTATTATGGTTATTCTATTGTTACTATCCCTATTACTCTTGTCTTTATCCTTATAACTATTATTATTATCCTTAACACTATTATTATTATCGCTATATCTGTTATTATTATTCTTGTTACTATAATTACTGTCCGTATTACTCTTGCCTTTATCCTTAATACTATTATTATTATCGCTATAACTGTTATTATTATTCTTGTTACTATTATTATTATCCCTATTCCTCTTGTCTTTCTCCTTATAACTATTATTATTATCCTTATTATTATTATTATTATCGCTATAACTGTTATTATTATTCTTATTACTATTACTATTATCCCTATTCCTCGTGTCTATATCCTTATAACTATTATTATTATCCTTATTACTATTATTATTATCGATATAACTGTTATTATTATTCTTGTTACTATTATTACTGTCCGTATTACTCTTGCCTCTGTCCTTAATACTATTATTATTATCGCTATAACTGTTATTATTATGGTTATTCTATTGTTACTATTCCTATTACTCTTGTCTTTATCCTTATAACTATTATTATTATCGCTAATAACTGTTATTATTATTCTTATTACTATTATTATTATCCCTATTGGCCTTGTCTTTATCCTTATAACTATTATTATTATCTTTATTATTATTATTATTATCGCTATAACTGTTGTTATTATTCTTGTTTCTATTATTATTATCCCTATTCCTCTTGTCTTTCTCCTTATAACTATTATTATTATCGCTATAACTGTTATTATTATTGTTATTCTATTGTTACTATCCCTATTACTCTTGTCTTTATCCTTATAACTATTATTATTATCGCTAATAATTGTTATTATTATTCTTATTACTATTATTATTATCCCTATTGGCCTTGTCTTTATCCTTATAACTATTATTATTATCCTTATTACTATTATTGTTATCGCTATAACTGTTATTATTATCCTTAATACTATTATTATTATCGCTATAACTGTTATTATTATGGTTATTCTATTGTTACTATCCCTATTACTCTTGTCTTTATCCTTATAACTATTATTATTATCCTTAACACTATTATTATTATCGCTATATCTGTTATTATTATTCTTGTTACTATAATTACTGTCCGTATTACTCTTGCCTTTATCCTTAATACTATTATTATTATCGCTATAACTGTTATTATTATTCTTGTTACTATTATTATTATCCCTATTCCTCTTGTCTTTCTCCTTATAACTATTATGATTATCCTTATTATTATTATTATTATCGCTATAACTGTTATTATTATTCTTATTACTATTACTATTATCCCTATTCCTCTTGTCTATATCCTTATAACTATTATTATTATCCTTATTACTATTATTATTATCGCTATAACTGTTATTATTATTCTTGTTACTATTATTACTGTCCGTATTACTCTTGCCTTTATCCGTAATACTATTATTATTACCGCTATAACTGTTATTATTATTATTGTTACTATTATTATTATCCCTATTCCTCTTGTCTTTCTCCTTATAACTATTATTATTATCCTTATTATTATTATTATTATCGCTATAACTGTTGTTATTATTCTTGTTACTATTATTATTATCCCTATTCCTCTTGTCTTTCTCCTTATAACTATTATTATTATCGCTATAACTGTTATTATTATTCTTATTACTATTACTATTATCCCTATTCCTCTTGTATTTATCCTTATAACTATTATTATTATCCTTATTATTATTATTATTACCGCTATAAATGTTACTATTATTCTTGTTACTATTATTATTATCCCTATTCCTCTTGTCTTTCTCCTTATAACTATTATTATTATCCTTATTATTATTATTATTATCGCTATAACTGTTATTATTATGGTTATTCTATTGTTACTATTCCTATTACTCTTGTCTTTATCCTTATAACTATTATTATTATCGCTAATAACTGTTATTATTATTCTTATTACTATTATTATTATCCCTATTGGCCTTGTCTTTATCCTTATAACTATTATTATTATCCTTATTATTATTATTATTATCGCTATAACTGTTGTTATTATTCTTGTTACTATTATTATTATCCCTATTCCTCTTGTCTTTCTCCTTATAACTATTATTATTATCGCTATAACTGTTATTATTATTCTTATTACTATTACTATTATCCCTATTCCTCTTGTATTTATCCTTATAACTATTATTATTATCCTTATTATTATTATTATTACCGCTATAAATGTTACTATTATTCTTGTTACTATTATTATTATCCCTATTCCTCTTGTCTTTCTCCTTATAACTATTATTATTATCCTTATTATTATTATTATTATCGCTATAACTGTTATTATTATTCTTGTTACTATTATTATTATCGCTATAACTGTTATTATTATTCTTATTACTATTGTTACTATCCGTATTACTCTTGTCTTTATCCATATAACTATTATTATTAATCCTTTTTACTATTATTATTATCGCTACAACTGTTATTATTATTGTTATTACTATTATTATTATCGCTATTGCCCTTGTCTTTATCCTTATTACTATTATCCTTATTACTATTATTATTATCGCTATAACTGTTATTATTATCCTTAATACTATTATTATTATCGCTATAACTGTTATTATTATGGTTATTCTATTGTTACTATCCCTATTACTCTTGTCTTTATCCTTATAACTATTATTATTATCGCTAATAACTGTTATTATTATTCTTATTACTATTGTTGCTATCCGTATTACTCTTGTCTTTATCCATATATATCTATTATTATTAATCCTTATTACTATTATTATTACCGCTATAACTGTTATTATTATTCTTATTACTATTACTATTATCCCTATTCCTCTTGTATTTATCCTTATAACTATTATTATTATCCTTATTATTATTATTATTATCGCTATAACTGTTACTATTATTCTTGTTACTATTATTATTATCCCTATTCCTCTTGTCTTTTTCCTTATAACTATTATTATTATCCTTATTATTATTATTATTATTATCGCTATAACTGTTGTTATTATTCTTGTTACTATTATTATTATCCCTATTCCTCTTGTCTTTCTCCTTATAACTATTATTATTATCGCTATAACTGTTATTATTATTCTTATTACTATTGTTACTATCCGTATTACTCTTGTCTTTCTCCTTATAACTATTATTATTATCCTTATTATTATTATTATTATCGCTATAACTGTTATTATTATTCTTATTACTATTACTATTAACCGTATTCCTCTTGTCTTTATCCTTATAACTATTATTATTATCCTTATTATTATTATTATTATTATCGCTATAACTGTTATTATTATTCTTCTTACTATTATTATTATCGCTATAACTGTTATTATTATTCTTATTACTATTGTTACTATCCGTATTACTCTTGTCTTTATCCATATAACTATTATTATTAATCCTTTTTACTATTATTATTATCGCTACAACTCTTATTATTATCGTTATTACTATTATTATTATCGCTATTGCCCTTGTCTTTATCCTTATAACTATTATTATTATGGCTATAACTGTTATTATTATGGTTATTCTATTGTTACTATTCCTATTACTCTTGTCTTTATCCTTATAACTATTATTATTATCGCTAATAACTGTTATTATTATTCTTATTACTATTATTATTATCCCTATTGGCCTTGTCTTTATCCTTATAACTATTATTATTATCCTTATTATTATTATTATTATCGCTATAACTGTTGTTATTATTCTTGTTACTATTATTATTATCCCTATTCCTCTTGTCTTTCTCCTTATAACTATTATTATTATCGCTATAACTGTTATTATTAATCTTATTACTATTGTTACTATCCGTATTACTCTTGTCCTTATCCATATAACTATTATTATTAATCCTTTTTACTATTATTATTATCGCTACAACTGTTATTATTATTGTTATTACTATTATTATTATCGCTATTTCCCTTGTCTTTATCCTTATAACTATTACTATTATCCTTATTACTATTATTATTATCGCTATAACTGTTATTATTATCCTTAATACTATTATTATTATCGCTATAACTGTTATTATTATGGTTATTCTATTGTTACTATCCCTATTACTCTTGTCTTTATCCTTATAACTATTATTATTATCGCTAATAACTGTTATTATTATTCTTATTACTATTGTTGCTATCCGTATTACTCTTGTCTTTATCCATATATATCTATTATTATTAATCCTTATTACTATTATTATTATCGCTATAACTGTTATTATTATTCTTATTACTATTACTATTATCCCTATTCCTCTTGTATTTATCCTTATAACTATTATTATTATTATTATTATCGCTATAACTGTTACTATTATTCTTGTTACTATTATTATTATCCCTATTCCTCTTGTCTTTCTCCTTATAACTATTATTATTATCGCTATAACTGTTATTATTATTCTTATTACTATTACTATTATCCCTATTCCTCTTGTATTTATCCTTATAACTATTATTATTGTCCTTATTATTATTATTATTACCGCTATAAATGTTACTATTATTCTTGTTACTATTATTATTATCCCTATTCCTCTTGTCTTTCTCCTTATAACTATTATTATTATCCTTATTATTATTATTATTATCGCTATAACTGTTATTATTATGGTTATTCTATTGTTACTATTCCTATTACTCTTGTCTTTATCCTTATAACTATTATTATTATCGCTAATAACTGTTATTATTATTCTTATTACTATTATTATTATCCCTATTGGCCTTGTCTTTATCCTTATAACTATTATTATTATCCTTATTATTATTATTATTATCGCTATAACTGTTGTTATTATTCTTGTTACTATTATTATTATCCCTATTCCTCTTGTCTTTCTCCTTATAACTATTATTATTATCGCTATAACTGTTATTATTATTCTTATTACTATTACTATTATCCCTATTCCTCTTGTATTTATCCTTATAACTATTATTATTATCCTTATTATTATTATTATTACCGCTATAAATGTTACTATTATTATTATCCCTATTCCTCTTGTCTTTATCCTTATAACTATTATTATTATCCTTATTATTATTATTATTATTATCGCTATAACTGTTATTATTATTCTTGTTACTATTATTATTATCGCTATAACTGTTATTATTATTCTTATTACTATTGTTACTATCCGTATTACTCTTGTCTTTATCCATATAACTATTATTATTAATCCTTTTTACTATTATTATTATCGCTACAACTCTTATTATTATCGTTATTACTATTATTATTATCGCTATTGCCCTTGTCTTTATCCTTATAACTATTATTATTATCGCTATAACTGTTATTATTATCCTTAATACTATTATTATTATCGCTATAACTGTTATTATTATGGTTATTCTATTGTTACTATTCCTATTACTCTTGTCTTTATCCTTATAACTATTATTATTATCGCTAATAACTGTTATTATTATTCTTATTACTATTATTATTATCCCTATTGGTCTTGTCTTTATCCTTATAACTATTATTATTTTCCTTATTATTATTATTATTATCGCTATAACTGTTGTTATTATTCTTGTTACTATTATTATTATCCCTATTCCTCTTGTCTTTCTCCTTATAACTATTATTATTATCGCTATAACTGTTATTATTAATCTTATTACTATTGTTACTATCCGTATTACTCTTGTCTTTATCCATATAACTATTATTATTAATCCTTTTTACTATTATTATTATTGTTATTACTATTATTATTATCGCTATTTCCCTTGTCTTTATCCTTATAACTATTACTATTATCCTTATTACTATTATTATTATCGCTATAACTGTTATTATTATCCTTAATACTATTATTATTATCGCTATAACTGTTATTATTATGGTTATTCTATTGTTACTATCCCTATTACTCTTGTCTTTATCCTTATAACTATTATTATTATCGCTAATAACTGTTATTATTATTCTTATTACTATTGTTGCTATCCGTATTACTCTTGTCTTTATCCATATATATCTATTATTATTAATCCTTATTACTATTATTATTATCGCTATAACTGTTATTATTATTCTTATTACTATTACTATTATCCCTATTCCTCTTGTATTTATCCTTATAACTATTATTATTATTATTATTATTATCGCTATAACTGTTACTATTATTATTGTTACTATTATTATTATCCCTATTCCTCTTGTCTTTCTCCTTATAACTATTATTATTATCCTTATTATTATTATTATTATCGCTATAACTGTTGTTATTATTCTTGTTACTATTATTATTATCCCTATTCCTCTTGTCTTTCTCCTTATAACTATTATTATTATCGCTATAACTGTTATTATTATTCTTATTACTATTACTATTATCCCTATTCCTCTTGTATTTATCCTTATAACTATTATTATTATCGCTACAACTGTTATTATTATTGTTATTACTATTATTATTATCGCTATTGCCCTTGTCTTTATCCTTATAACTATTACTATTATCCCTATTACTATTATTATTATCGCTATAACTGTTATTATTATCCTTAAAACTATTATTATTATCGCTATAACTGTTATTATTATTCTTATTACTATTATTATTATCCCCATTGGCCTTGTCTTTATCCTTATAACTATTATTATTATCCTTATTATTATTATTATTATTATCGCTATAACTATTATTATTATCCTTATTATTATTATTATTATCGCTATAACTGTTACTATTATTATTATCCCTATTCTTCTTGTCTTTCTCCTTATAAATATTATTATTATCCTAATTATTATTATTATTATCGCTATAACTGTTGTTATTATTCTTGTTACTATTATTATTATCCCTATTCCTCTTGTCTTTCTCCTTATAACTATTATTATTATCGCTATAACTGTTATTATTATTCTTGTTACTATTATTATTATCCCTATTCCTCTTGTCTTTCTCCTTATAACTATTATTATTATCCTTATTATTATTATTATTATCGCTATAACTGTTACTATTATTCTTGTTACTATTATTATTATCCCTATTCCTCTTGTCTTTCTCCTTATAACTATTATTATTATCCTTATTATTATTATTATTATCGCTATAACTGTTGTTATTATTCTTGTTACTATTATTATTATCCCTATTCCTCTTGTCTTTCTCCTTATAACTATTATTATTACCGCTATAACTGTTATTATTATTCTTGTTACTATTATTATCATCCCTATTCCTCTTGTATTTATCCTTATAACTATTATTATTATCCTTATTATTATTATTATTATCAATATAACTGTTACTATTATTCTTGTTACTATTATTATTATCCCTATTCCTCTTGTCTTTCTCCTTATAACTATTATTATTATCCTTATTATTATTATTATTATCGCTATAACTGTTATTATTATTCTTATTACTATTGTTACTATCCCTATTCCTCTTGTCTTTCTCCTTATAACTATTATAATTATCCTTTTTACTATTATTATTATCGCTATAACTGTTATTATTATGGTTATTCTATTGTTACTATCCCTATTACTCTTGTCTTTATCCTTATAACTATTATTATTATCGCTAATAACTGTTATTATTATTCTTATTACTATTATTATTATCCCTATTGGCCTTGTCTTTATCCTTATAACTATTATTATTATCCTTATTACTATTATTATTATCGCTATAACTGTTATTATTATCCTTAATACTATTATTATTATCCTTAACACTATTATCATTATCGCTATAACTGTTATTATTATTCTTGTTACTATTATTACTGTCCGTATTACTCTTGCCTTTATCCTTAATAATATTATTATTATCGCTATAACTGTTATTATTATTCTTATTACTATTATTATTATCCCTATTGGCCTTGTCTTTATCCTTATAACTATTATTATTATCCTTATTATTATTATTATTATTATCGCTATAACTATTATTATTATCCTTATTATTATTATTATTATCGCTATAACTGTTACTATTATTATTATCCCTATTCTTCTTGTCTTTCTCCTTATAAATATTATTATTATCCTAATTATTATTATTATTATCGCTATAACTGTTATTATTATTCTTGTTACTATTATTATTATCCCTATTCCTCTTGTCTTTCTCCTTATAACTTTTATTATTATCCTTATTATTATTATTATTATCGCTATAACTGTTATTATTATTCTTATTACTATTACTATTAACCGTATTCCTCTTGTCTTTATCCTTATAACTATTATTATTATCCTTATTATTATTATTATTATTATCGCTATAACTGTTATTATTATTCTTGTTACTATTATTATTATCGCTATATCTGTTATTATTATTCTTATTACTATTATTACTGTCCGTATTACTCTTGCCTTTATCCTTAATAATATTATTATTATCGCTATAACTGTTATTATTATGCCTATTCTATTGTTACTATCTCTATTACTCTTGTCTTTATCCTTATAACTATTATTATTATCCTTATTACTATTATTATTATCGCTATAAACTGTTATTATTATGCTGATTCTATTGTTACTATCTCTATTACTCTTGTCTTTATCCTTATAACTATTATCATTATCCTTATAACTTTTATTATTATCGCTATAACTGTTATTATTATGCTTGTTACTATTATTATTATCCCTATTCCTCTTGTCTTTCTCCTTATAACTATTATTATTATCCTTATTATTATTATTATTATCGCTATAACTGTTATTATTATTCTTATTACTTTTACTATTATCCGTATTCCTCTTGTCTTTATCCTTATAACTATTATTATTATCCTTATTATTATTATTATTATTATCGCTATAGCTGTTATTATTATCCTTATTACTATTATTATTATCGCTATAACTGTTATTATTATGTTTATTCTATTGTTACTATCCGTATTACTCTTGCCTTTATCATTATAACTATTATTATTATCGCTATAACTGTTATTATTATTCTTATTACTATTACCATTATCCCTATTCCTCTTGTCTTCATCCTTATAACTATTATTATTATCCTTATTATTACTATTATTATCGCTATGACTGTCATTATTATCCTTATTACTATTATTATTATCGCTATAACTGTTATTATTATGTTTATTCTATTGTTACTATCCGTATTACTCTTGCCTTTATCATTATAACTATTATTATTATCGCTGTAACTGTTATTATTATTCTTATTACTATTACCATTATCCCTATTCCTCTTGTCTTCATCTTTATAACTATTATTATTATCCTTATTATTATTATTATTATCGCTATGACTGTCATTATTATCCTTATTACTATTATTATTATCGCTATAACTGTTATTATTATGTTTATTCTATTGTTACTATCCGTATTACTCTTGCCTTTATCATTATAACTATTATTATTATCGCTATAACTGTTATTATTATTCTTATTAAAATTACTATTATCCCTATTCCTCTTGTATTTATCCTTTATAACTATTATTATTATCCTTATTACTATTATTATTTTCGCTATAGCTGTTATTATTATGTTTATTCTATTGTTACTAGCCGTATTACTCTTGCCTTTATCATTATAACTATTATTATTATCGCTATAACTGTTATTATTATTCTTGTTACTACTATTATTATCCCTATTCCTCTTGTCTTTCCCCTTATAACTATTATAATTATTCTTATTATTATTATTATATTATCGCTATAACTGTTGTTTTTATTCTTGTTACTATCATTATTATCCCTATTCCTCTTGTCTTTCTCCTTATAACTATTATTATTATCCTTATTACTATTATTATCGCTATAACTGTTATTATTATTCTTGTTACTATTATTACTGTCCGTATTACTCTTGCCTTTATCCTTAATACTATTATTATTATCACTATAACTGTTATTATTGTCCTTATGCTATTGTTACTATCCGTATTACTCTTGTCTTTATCCTTATAACTATTATTATTATCGCTAATAACTGTTATTATTATTCTTATTACTATTATTATTATCGCTATAACTTTTATTATTATGGTTATTTTATTGTTACTATCCCTATTACTCTTGTCTTTATCCTTATAACTATTATTATTATCCTTATTACTATTATTATTATCGCTATAACTGTTATTATTATTCTTGTTAATATTATTATTATCCCTATTCCTCTTGTCTTTTCTCCTTATAACTATTATAATTATCCGTATTATTATTATTATTATCGCTATAACTGTTGATATAATTCTTGTTGCTATTTTATTATCCCTATTCCTCTTGTATTTATCCTTATAACTATTATTATTATCCTTATTATTATTATTATTATCAATATAACTGTTACTATTATTCTG
This sequence comes from Megachile ligniseca, assembly GCA_945859555.1. Lineage (NCBI taxonomy): Eukaryota > Metazoa > Arthropoda > Insecta > Hymenoptera > Megachilidae > Megachile > Megachile ligniseca. Next base: position 27,928 of record CAMAOC010000254.1, read on the forward strand.
TTACTATTATTATTATCCCTATTCCTCTTGTCTTTCTCCTTATACTATTATTATTATCCTATTCCTCTTGTCTTTCTCCTTATAACTATTATTATTATCCTTAACACTATTATTATTATCGCTATAACTGTTATTATTATTCTTGTTACTATTTTTATTATCCCTATTCCTCTTGTCTTTCTCCTTATAACTATTATTATTATCGCTGTAACTGTCATTATTATCCTTAATACTATTATTATTATCGCTATAACTGTTACTATTATTCTTATTACTATTATTATTGTCCCTATTCTTCTTGTCTTTCTCCTTATAACTATTATTATTATCCTTATTATTATTATTATTATCGCTATAACTGTTATTATTATTCTTGTTACTATTATTATTATCGCTATAACTGTTGTTATTATTCTTGTTACTATTATTATTATCCCTATTCCTCTTGTCCTTCTCCTTAATACTATTATTATTATCGCTATAACTGTTATTATTATTCTTGTTACTATTGTTACTATCCGTATTACTCTTGCCTTTATCCTTAATACTATTATTATTACCGCTATAACTGTTATCATTATTCTTGTTACTATTATTATTATCCCTATTACTCTTGTCTTTCTCCTTATAACTATTATTATTATCCTTATTATTATTATTATTGTCGCTATAACTGTTATTATTATTCTTATTACTATTATTATTATCCCTATTGCCCTTGTCTTTATCCCTATAACTATTATTATTATCCTTATTACTATTATTATTATCGCTATAACTGTTATTATTGTGGTTATTCTATTGTTACTATCCCTATTACTCTTGTCTTTATCCTTATAACTATTATTATTATCGCTAATAACTGTTATTATTATTCTTATTACTATTATTATTATCCCTATTGGCCTTGTCTTTATCCTTATAATTATTATTATTATCCTTATTACTATTATCATTATCGCTATAACTGTTATTATTATTCTTGTTACTAATATTATTACCGCTATAACTGTTATTATTATTCTTGTTACTATTATTACTATCCCTATTCCTTTTGTCTTTCTCCTTCTAACTATTATTATTATCCTTATTATTATTATTATTATTATTATCGCTATAACTGTTGTTATTATTCTTGTTACTATTATTATTATCCCTATTCCTCTTGTCTTTCTCCTTATAACTTTTATTATTATCGCTATAACTGTTATTATTATGCTTGTTACTATTATTATTATCCCTATTCCTCTTGTCTTTCTCCTTTTAACTATTATTATTATCCTTATTATTATTATTATTATCGCTATAACTGTTATTATTATTCTTATTACTTTTACTATTATCCGTATTCCTCTTGTCTTTATCCTTATAACTATTATTACTATCATTATTACTATTATTATTATCGCTATAACTGTTATTATTATCCTTATTACTATTATTATTATCGCTATAACTGTTATTATTATGTTTATTCTATTGTTACTATCCGTATTACTCTTGCCTTTATCATTATAACTATTATTATTATCGCTATAACTGTTATTATTATTCTTATTACTATTACCATTATCCCTATTCCTCTTGTCTTCATCTTTATAACTATTATTATTATCCTTATTATTATTATTATTATCGCTATGACTGTCATTATTATCCTTATTACTATTATTATTATCGCTATAACTGTTATTATTATGTTTATTCTATTGTTACTATCCGTATTACTCTTGCCTTTATCATTATAACTATTATTATTATCGCCATAACTGTTATTATTATTCTTATTACTATTACTATTATCCCTATTCCTCTTGTATTTATCCTTATAACTATTATTATTATTATTATTATTATTATTATTATGTTCGCTATAACTGTTATTATTATCCTTATTACTATTATTATTATCGCTATAAACTGTTATTATTATGCCTATTCTATTGTTACTATCTCTATTACTCTTGTCTTTATCCTTATAACTATTATTATTATCGCTATAACTGTTATTATTATGCTGATTCTATTGTTACTATCTCTATTACTCTTGTCTTTATCCTTATAACTATTATCATTATCCTTATAACTTTTATTATTATCGCTATAACTGTTATTATTATGCTTGTTACTATTATTATTATCCCTATTCCTCTTGTCTTTCTCCTTATAACTATTATTATTATCCTTATTATTATTATTATTATCGCTATAACTGTTATTATTATTCTTATTACTTTTACTATTATCCGTATTCCTCTTGTCTTTATCCTTATAACTATTATTATTATCCTTATTATTATTATTATTATTATCGCTATAACTGTTATTATTATCCTTATTACTATTATTATTATCGCTATAACTGTTATTATTATGTTTATTCTATTGTTACTATCCGTATTACTCTTGCCTTTATCATTATAACTATTATTATTATCGCTATAACTGTTATTATTATTCTTATTACTATTACCATTATCCCTATTCCTCTTGTCTTCATCCTTATAACTATTATTATTATCCTTATTATTACTATTATTATCGCTATGACTGTCATTATTATCCTTATTACTATTATTATTATCGCTATAACTGTTATTATTATGTTTATTCTATTGTTACTATCCGTATTACTCTTGCCTTTATCATTATAACTATTATTATTATCGCTAATAACTGTTATTATTATTCTTATTACTATTATTATTATCGCTATAACTGTTATTATTATGGTTATTTTATTGTTACTATCCCTATTACTCTTGTCTTTATCCTTATATCTATTATTATTATCCTTATTACTATTATTATTATCGCTATAACTGTTATTATTATTCTTGTTAATATTATTATTATCCCTATTCCTCTTGTCTTTCTCCTTATAACTATTATAATTATCCGTATTATTATTATTATTATCGCTATAACTGTTGATATAATTCTTGTTGCTATTTTTATTATCCCTATTCCTCTTGTATTTATCCTTATAACTATTATTATTATCCTTATTATTATTATTATTATCAATATAACTGTTACTATTATTCTTGTTACTATTATTATTATCCCTATTCCTCTTGTCTTTCTCCTTATAACTATTATTATTATCCTTAACACTATTATTATTATCGCTATAACTGTTATTATTATTCTTGTTACTATTATTACTGTCCGTATTACTCTTGCCTTTATCCTTAATACTATTATTATTATCGCTATAACTGTTATTATTATTCTTGTTACTACTATTATTATCCCTATTCCTCTTGTCTTTCTCCTTATAACTATTATAATTATCCTTATTATTATTATTATTATCGCTATAACTGTTGATATTATTCTTGTTACTATTTTTATTATCCCTATTCCTCTTGTCTTTCTCCTTATAACTATTATAATTATATTTATTATTATTATTATTATCGCTATAACTGTTGTTATTATTCTTGTTACTATTTTTATTATCCCTATTCCTCTTGTCTTTCTCCTTATAACTATTATTATTATCGCTGTAACTGTCATTATTATCCTTAATACTATTATTATTATCGCTATAACTGTTACTATTATTCTTATTACTATTATTATTGTCCCTATTCTTCTTGTCTTTCTCCTTATAACTATTATTATTATCCTTATTATTATTATTATTATCGCTATAACTGTTATTATTATTCTTGTTACTATTATTATTATCGCTATAACTGTTGTTATTATTCTTGTTACTATTATTATTATCCCTATTCCTCTTGTCCTTCTCCTTAATACTATTATTATTATCGCTATAACTGTTATTATTATTCTTGTTACTATTGTTACTATCCGTATTACTCTTGCCTTTATCCTTAATACTATTATTATTACCGCTATAACTGTTATCATTATTCTTGTTACTATTATTATTATCCCTATTACTCTTGTCTTTCTCCTTATAACTATTATTATTATCCTTATTATTATTATTATTGTCGCTATAACTGTTATTATTATTCTTATTACTATTATTATTATCCCTATTGCCCTTGTCTTTATCCCTATAACTATTATTATTATCCTTATTACTATTATTATTATCGCTATAACTGTTATTATTGTGGTTATTCTATTGTTACTATCCCTATTACTCTTGTCTTTATCCTTATAACTATTATTATTATGGCTAATAACTGTTATTATTATTCTTATTACTATTATTATTATCCCTATTGGCCTTGTCTTTATCCTTATAATTATTATTATTATCCTTATTACTATTATCATTATCGCTATAACTGTTATTATTATTCTTGTTACTAATATTATTACCGCTATAACTGTTATTATTATTCTTGTTACTATTATTACTATCCCTATTCCTTTTGTCTTTCTCCTTCTAACTATTATTATTATCCTTATTATTATTATTATTATTATCGCTATAACTGTTGTTATTATTCTTGTTACTATTATTATTATCCCTATTCCTCTTGTCTTTCTCCTTATAACTTTTATTATTATCGCTATAACTGTTATTATTATGCTTGTTACTATTATTATTATCCCTATTCCTCTTGTCTTTCTCCTTTTAACTATTATTATTATCCTTATTATTATTATTATTATCGCTATAACTGTTATTATTATTCTTATTACTTTTACTATTATCCGTATTCCTCTTGTCTTTATCCTTATAACTATTATTACTATCATTATTACTATTATTATTATCGCTATAACTGTTATTATTATCCTTATTACTATTATTATTATCGCTATAACTGTTATTATTATGTTTATTCTATTGTTACTATCCGTATTACTCTTGCCTTTATCATTATAACTATTATTATTATCGCTATAACTGTTATTATTATTCTTATTACTATTACCATTATCCCTATTCCTCTTGTCTTCATCCTTATAACTATTATTATTATCCTTATTATTACTATTATTATCGCTATGACTGTCATTATTATCCTTATTACTATTATTATTATCGCTATAACTGTTATTATTATGTTTATTCTATTGTTACTATCCGTATTACTCTTGCCTTTATCATTATAACTATTATTATTATCGCTATAACTGTTATTATTATTCTTATTACTATTACCATTATCCCTATTCCTCTTGTCTTCATCCTTATAACTATTATTATTATCCTTATTATTACTATTATTATCGCTATGACTGTCATTATTATTATTATTACTATTATTATTATCGCTATAACTGTTATTATTATGTTTATTCAATTGTTACTATCCGTATTACTCTTGCCTTTATCATTATAACTATTATTATTATCGCTATAACTGTTATTATTATTCTTATTACTATTACCATTATCCCTATTCCTCTTGTCTTCATCTTTATAACTATTATTATTATCCTTATTATTATTATTATTATCACTATGACTGTCATTATTATCCTTATTACTATTATTATTATCGCTATAACTGTTATTATTATGTTTATTCTATTGTTACTATCCGTATTACTCTTGCCTTTATCATTATAACTATTATTATTATCGCTATAACTGTTATTATTATTCTTATTAAAATTACTATTATCCCTATTCCTCTTGTATTTATCCTTATAACTATTATTATTATCCTTATTATTATTATTATTTTCGCTATAACTGTTATTATTATGTTTATTCTATTGTTACTAGCCGTATTACTCTTGCCTTTATCATTATAACTATTATTATTATCGCTATAACTGTTATTATTATTCTTGTTACTACTATTATTATCCCTATTCCTCTTGTCTTTCCCCTTATAACTATTATAATTATTCTTATTATTATTATTATTATTATCGCTATAACTGTTGTTATTATTCTTGTTACTATCATTATTATCCCTATTCCTCTTGTCTTTCTCCTTATAACTATTATTATTATCCTTATTACTATTATTATTATCGCTATAACTGTTATTATTATTCTTGTTACTATTATTACTGTCCGTATTACTCTTGCCTTTATCCTTAATACTATTATTATTATCGCTATAACTGTTATTATTATCCTTATGCTATTGTTACTATCCGTATTACTCTTGTCTTTATCCTTATAACTATTATTATTATCGCTAATAACTGTTATTATTATTCTTATTACTATTATTATTATCGCTATAACTGTTATTATTATGGTTATTTTATTGTTACTATCCCTATTACTCTTGTCTTTATCCTTATAACTATTATTATTATCCTTATTACTATTATTATTATCGCTATAACTGTTATTATTATTCTTGTTAATATTATTATTATCCCTATTCCTCTTGTCTTTCTCCTTATAACTATTATAATTATCCTTATTATTATTATTATTATCGCTATAACTGTTGATATAATTCTTGTTGCTATTTTTATTATCCCTATTCCTCTTGTATTTATCCTTATAACTATTATTATTATCCTTATTATTATTATTATTATCAATATAACTGTTACTATTATTCTTGTTACTATTATTATTATCCCTATTCCTCTTGTCTTTCTCCTTATAACTATTATTATTATCCTTAACACTATTATTATTATCGCTATAACTGTTATTATTATTCTTGTTACTACTATTATTATCCCTATTCCTCTTGTCTTTCTCCTTATAACTATTATAATTATCCTTATTATTATTATTATTATCGCTATAACTGTTGATATTATTCTTGTTACTATTTTTATTATCCCTATTCCTCTTGTCTTTCTCCTTATAACTATTATAATTATCTTTATTATTATTATTATTATCGCTATAACTGTTGTTATTATTCTTGTTACTATTTTTATTATCGCTATAACTGTTGTTATTATTCTTGTTACTATTATTATTATCCCTATTCCTCTTGTCCTTCTCCTTAATAGTATTATTATTATCGCTATAACTGTTATTATTATTCTTGTTACTATTGTTACTATCCGTATTAGTCTTGCCTTTATCCCTATAACTATTATTATTATCCTTATTACTATTATTATTATCGCTATAACTGTTATTATTATCCTTAATACTATTATTATTATCGCTATAACTGTTATTATTATGGTTATTCTATTGTTACTATCCCTATTACTCTTGTCTTTATCCTTATAACTATTATTATTATCCTTATTACTATTATTATTATCGCTATAACTGTTATTATTATTCTTGCTACTATTATTACTGTCCGTATTACTCTTGCCTTTATCCTTAATACTATTATTATTATCGCTATAACTGTTATTATTATTCTTATTACTATTATTATTATCGCTATAACTGTTATTATTATCCTTAATACTATTATTATTATCGCTATAACTGTTATTATTATTCTTATTACTATTATTATTATCGCTATAACTGTTATTATTATTCTTATTACTATTACTATTATCCGTATTCCACTTGTCTTTATCCTTATAACTATTACTATTATCCTTATTATTATTATTATTATTATCCTTATCACTATTATTATTATCGCTATAACTCTTATTATTATCCTTATTACTATTATTATTATCGCTATAACTGTTATTATTATTCTTGTTACTATTATTATTATCCCTATTCCTCTTGTCTTTATCCTTATAACTATTATTATTAGCCTTATTATTATTATTATTATTATCGCTCTACCTGTTATTATTATCCTTATTACTATTATTATTATCGCTATAACTGTTATTATTATGCTTATTCTATTGTTCCTATCCCTATTACTCTTGTCTATATCCTGATTACTATTATTATTATCGCTATAACTGTTATTATTATTCATGTTACTATTATTACTGTCCGTATTACTCTTGCCTTTATCCTTAATACTATTATTATTACCGCTATAACTGTTATTATTATTCTTGTTACTATTATTATTATCCCTATTCCTCTTGTCTTTCTCCTTATAACTATTATTATTATTTTCGCTATAACTGTTATTATTATCCTTATTACTATTATTATTATCGCTATAACTGTTATTATTATGCCTATTCTATTGTTACTATCTCTATTACTCTTGTCTTTCTCCTTACAACTATTATTATTATTATCGCTATAACTGTTATTATTATTCTTATTACTATTACTATTATCCGTATTCCTCTTGTCTTTATCCTTATAACTATTACTATTATCCTTATTATTATTATTATTATTATCCTTATTACTATTATTATTATCGCTATAACTGTTATTATTATGCCTATTCTATTGTTACTATCTCTATTCCTCTTGTCTTTCTCCTTACAACTATTATTATTATCCTTATTATTATTATTATTATCGCTATAACTGTTACTATTATTCTTGTTACTATTATTATTATCCCTATTCCTCTTGTCTTTATCCATATAACTATTATTATTAATCCTTATTACTATTATTATTATCGCTATAACTGTTATTATTATCCTTATTCTGTTGTTACTATCCGTATTACTCTTGTCTTTATCCTTATAACTATTATTATTATCGCTATAACTGTTATTATTATCCTTATTACTATTATTATTATCGCTATAACTGTTATTATTATTCTTGTTACTATTGTTACTCTCCGTATTACTCTTGCCTTTATCCTTAATACTATTATTATTACCGCTATAACTGTTATTATTATTCTTGTTACTATTATTATTATCCCTATGACTCTTGTCTTTCTCCTTATAACTATTATTATTATCCTTATTATTATTATTATTATCGCTATAACTGTTATTATTATCCTTAATACTATTATTATTATCGCTATAACTGTTATTATTATGGTTATTCTATTGTTACTATCCCTATTACTCTTGTCTTTATCCTTATAACTATTATTATTATCCTTATTACTATTATTATTATCGCTATAACTGTTATTATTATTCTTGTTACTATTATTACTGTCCGTATTACTCTTGCCTTTATCCTTATAACTATTATAATTATCCTTATTATTATTATTATTATCGCTATAACTGTTGATATTATTCTTGTTCCTATTATTATTGTCCCTATTCTTCTTGTCTTTCTCCTTATAACTATTATAATTATCCGTATTATTATTATTATTATCGCTATAACTGTTGATATAATTCTTGTTGCTATTTTTATTATCCCTATTCCTCTTGTATTTATCCTTATAACTATTATTATTATCCTTATTATTATTATTATTATCAATATAACTGTTACTATTATTCTTGTTACTATTATTATTATCCCTATTCCTCTTGTCTTTCTCCTTATAACTATTATTATTATCCTTAACACTATTATTATTATCGCTATAACTGTTATTATTATTCTTGTTACTATTATTACTGTCCGTATTACTCTTGCCTTTATCCTTAATACTATTATTATTATCGCTATAACTGTTACTATTATTCTTGTTACTACTATTATTATCCCTATTCCTCTTGTCTTTCTCCTTATAACTATTATAATTATCCTTATTATTATTATTATTATCGCTATAACTGTTGATATTATTCTTGTTACTATTTTTATTATCCCTATTCCTCTTGTCTTTCTCCTTATAACTATTATAATTATATTTATTATTATTATTATTATCGCTATAACTGTTGTTATTATTCTTGTTACTATTTTTATTATCCCTATTCCTCTTGTCTTTCTCCTTATAACTATTATTATTATCGCTGTAACTGTCATTATTATCCTTAATACTATTATTATTATCGCTATAACTGTTACTATTATTCTTATTACTATTATTATTGTCCCTATTCTTCTTGTCTTTCTCCTTATAACTATTATTATTATCCTTATTATTATTATTATTATCGCTATAACTGTTATTATTATTCTTGTTACTATTATTATTATCGCTATAACTGTTGTTATTATTCTTGTTACTATTATTATTATCCCTATTCCTCTTGTCCTTCTCCTTAATACTATTATTATTATCGCTATAACTGTTATTATTATTCTTGTTACTATTGTTACTATCCGTATTACTCTTGCCTTTATCCTTAATACTATTATTATTACCGCTATAACTGTTATCATTATTCTTGTTACTATTATTATTATCCCTATTACTCTTGTCTTTCTCCTTATAACTATTATTATTATCCTTATTATTATTATTATTGTCGCTATAACTGTTATTATTATTCTTATTACTATTATTATTATCCCTATTGCCCTTGTCTTTATCCCTATAACTATTATTATTATCCTTATTACTATTATTATTATCGCTATAACTGTTATTATTATTCTTGTTACTAATATTATTACCGCTATAACTGTTATTATTATTCTTGTTACTATTATTACTATCCCTATTCCTTTTGTCTTTCTCCTTCTAACTATTATTATTATCCTTATTATTATTATTATTATCGCTATAACTGTTACTATTATTCTTATTACTATTACCATTATCCCTATTTCTCTTGTCTTTATCCTTATAACTATTATTATTATCCTTATTATTATTATTATTATCGCTATGACTGTTATTATTATCCTTATTACTATTATTATTATCGCTATAACTGTTATTATTGTGGTTATTCTATTGTTACTATCCCTATTACTCTTGTCTTTATCCTTATAACTATTATTATTATCGCTAATAACTGTTATTATTATTCTTATTACTATTATTATTATCCCTATTGGCCTTGTCTTTATCCTTATAATTATTATTATTATCCTTATTACTATTATCATTATCGCTATAACTGTTATTATTATTCTTGTTACTAATATTATTACCGCTATAACTGTTATTATTATTCTTGTTACTATTATTACTATCCCTATTCCTTTTGTCTTTCTCCTTCTAACTATTATTATTATCCTTATTATTATTATTATTATTATCGCTATAACTGTTGTTATTATTCTTGTTACTATTATTATTATCCCTATTCCTCTTGTCTTTCTCCTTATAACTATTATTATTACCGCTATAACTGTTATTATTATTCTTGTTACTATTATTGTCATCCCTATTCCTCTTGTATTTATCCTTATAACTATTATTATTATCCTTATTATTATTATTATTATCAATATAACTGTTACTATTATTCTTGTTACTATTATTATTATCCCTATTCCTCTTGTCTTTCTCCTTATAACTATTATTATTATCCTTATTATTATTATTATTATCGCTATAACTGTTATTATTATTCTTGTTACTGTTATTATTATCGCTATAACTGTTATTATTATTCTTATTACTATTGTTACTATACCTATTCCTCTTGTCTTTCTCCTTATAACTATTATAATTATCCTTTTTACTATTATTATTATCGCTATAACTGTTATTATTATGGTTATTCTATTGTTACTATCCCTATTACTCTTGTCTTTATCCTTATAACTATTATTATTATCGCTAATAACTGTTTTTATTATTCTTATTACTATTATTATTATCCCTATTGGCCTTGTCTTTATCCTTATAACTATTATTATTATCCTTATTATTATTATTATTATTATCGCTATAACTATTATTATTATCCTTATTATTATTATTATTATCGCTATAACTGTTACTATTATTATTATCCCTATTCTTCTTGTCTTTCTCCTTATAAATATTATTATTATCCTAATTATTATTATTATTATCGCTATAACTGTTATTATTATGCTTGTTACTATTATTATTATCCCTATTCCTCTTGTCTTTCTCCTTATAACTATTATTATTATCGCTATAACTGTTATTATTATTCTTATTACTTTTACTATTATCCGTATTCCTCTTGTCTTTATCCTTATAACTATTATTATTATCCTTATTATTATTATTATTATTATAGCTATAACTGTTATTATTATCCTTATTACTATTATTATTATCGCTATAACTGTTATTATTATGTTTATTCTATTGTTACTATCCGTATTACTCTTGCCTTTATCATTATAACTATTATTATTATCGCTATAACTGTTATTATTATTCTTATTACTATTACCATTATCCCTATTCCTCTTGTCTTCATCCTTATAACTATTATTATTATCCTTATTATTACTATTATTATCGCTATGACTGTCATTATTATCCTTATTACTATTATTATTATCGCTATAACTGTTATTATTATGTTTATTCTATTGTTACTATCCGTATTACTCTTGCCTTTATCATTATAACTATTATTATTATCGCTATAACTGTTATTATTATTCTTATTACTATTACCATTATCCCTATTCCTCTTGTCTTCATCTTTATAACTATTATTATTATCCTTATTATTATTATTATTATCGCTATGACTGTCATTATTATCCTTATTACTATTATTATTATCGCTATAACTGTTATTATTATGTTTATTCTATTGTTACTATCCGTATTACTCTTGCCTTTATCATTATAACTATTATTATTATCGCTATAACTGTTATTATTATTCTTATTAAAATTACTATTATCCCTATTCCTCTTGTATTTATCCTTATAACTATTATTATTATCCTTATTATTATTATTATTGTCGCTATAACTGTTATTATTATTCTTATTACTATTATTATTATCCCTATTGCCCTTGTCTTTATCCCTATAACTATTATTATTATCCTTATTACTATTATTATTATCGCTATAACTGTTATTATTATCCTTAATACTATTATTATTATCGCTATAACTGTTATTATTATCCTTAATACTATTATTATTATCGCTATAACTGTTATTATTATTCTTATTACTATTACTATTATCCGTATTCCTCTTGTCTTTATCCTTATAACTATTACTATTATCCTTATTATTATTATTATTATCGCTATGACTGTTATTATTATCCTTATTACTATTATTATTATCGCTATAACTGTTATTATTATGTTTATTCTATTGTTACTATCCGTATTACTCTTGCCTTTATCATTATAACTATTATTATTATCGCTAATAACTGTTATTATTATTCTTATTACTTTTACTATTATCCGTATTCCTCTTGTCTTTATCCTTATAACTATTATTATTATCCTTATTATTATTATTATTATTATCGCTATAACTGTTATTATTATCCTTATTACTATTATTATTATCGCTATAACTGTTATTATTATGTTTATTCTATTGTTACTATCGGTATTACTCTTACCTTTATCATTATAACTATTATTATTATCGCTATAACTGTTATTATTATTCTTATTACTATTACCATTATCCCTATTCCTCTTGTCTTCATCCTTATAACTATTATTATTATCCTTATTATTACTATTATTATCGCTATGACTGTCATTATTATCCTTATTACTATTATTATTATCGCTATAACTGTTATTATTATGTTTATTCTATTGTTACTATCCGTATTACTCTTGCCTTTATCATTATAACTATTATTATTATCGCTATAACTGTTATTATTATTCTTATTACTATTACCATTATCCCTATTCCTCTTGTCTTCATCTTTATAACTATTATTATTATCCTTATTATTATTATTATTATCGCTATGACTGTCATTATTATCCTTATTACTATTATTATTATCGCTATAACTGTTATTACTATGTTTATTCTATTGTTACTATCCGTATTACTCTTGCCTTTATCATTTTAACTATTATTATTATCGCTATAACTGTTATTATTATTCTTATTACTATTACTATTATCCCTATTCCTCTTGTATTTATCCTTATAACTATTATTATTATCCTTATTATTATTATTATGTTCGCTATATCTGTTATTATTATCCTTATTACTATTATTATTATCGCTATAAACTGTTATTATTATGCCTATTCTATTGTTACTATCTCTATTACTCTTGTCTTTATCCTTATAACTATTATTATTATCCTTATTACTATTATTATTATCGCTATAACTGTTATTATTATTCTTGCTACTATTATTACTGTCCGTATTGCTCTTGCCTTTATCCTTAATACTATTATTATTATCGCTATAACTGTTATTATTATTCTTATTACTATTATTATTATCGCTATAACTGTTATTATTATCCTTAATACTATTATTATTATCGCTATAACTGTTATTATTATCCTTATTACTATTATTATTATCGCTATAACTGTTATTATTATGTTTATTCTATTGTTACTATCCGTATTACTCTTGCCTTTATCATTATAACTATTATTATTATCGCTAATAACTGTTATTATTATTCTTATTACTATTATTATTATCGCTATAACTGTTATTATTATGGTTATTTTATTGTTACTATCCCTATTACTCTTGTCTTTATCCTTATATCTATTATTATTATCCTTATTACTATTATTATTATCGCTATAACTGTTATTATTATTCTTGTTACTATTATTATTATCGCTATAACTGTTATTATTATGTTTATTCTATTGTTACTAGCCGTATTACTCTTGCCTTTATCATTATAACTATTATTATTATCGCTATAACTGTTATTATTATTCTTATTACTTTTACTATTATCCGTATTCCTCTTGTCTTTATCCTTATAACTATTATTATTATCCTTATTATTATTATTATTATTATCGCTATAACTGTTATTATTATCCTTATTACTATTATTATTATCGCTATAAATGTTATTGTTATGTTTATTCTATTGTTACTATCCGTATTACTCTTGCCTTTATCATTATAACTATTATTATTATCGCTATAACTGTTATTATTATTCTTATTACTATTACCATTATCCCTATTCCTCTTGTCTTCATCCTTATAACTATTATTATTATCCTTATTATTACTATTATTATCGCTATGACTGTCATTATTATCCTTATTACTATTATTATTATCGCTATAACTGTTATTATTATGTTTATTCTATTGTTACTATCCGTATTACTCTTGCCTTTATCATTATAACTATTATTATTATCGCTATAACTGTTATTATTATTCTTATTACTATTACCATTATCCCTATTCCTCTTGTCTTCATCTTTATAACTATTATTATTATCCTTATTATTATTATTATTATCGCTATGACTGTCATTATTATCATTATTACTATTATTATTATCGCTATAACTGTTATTATTATGTTTATTCTATTGTTACTATCCGTATTACTCTTGCCTTTATCATTATAACTATTATTATTATCGCTATAACTGTTATTATTATTCTTATTACTATTACTATTATCCCTATTCCTCTTGTATTTATCCTTATAACTATTATTATTATCCTTATTATTATTATTATGTTCGCTATATCTGTTATTATTATCCTTATTACTATTATTATTATCGCTATAAACTGTTATTATTATGCCTATTCTATTGTTACTATCTCTATTACTCTTGTCTTTATCCTTATAACTATTATTATTATCCTTATTACTATTATTATTATCGCTATAACTGTTATTATTATGCTGATTCTATTGTTACTATCTCTATTACTCTTGTCTTTATCCTTATAACTATTATCATTATCCTTATAACTTTTATTATTATCGCTATAACTGTTATTATTATGCTTGTTACTATTATTATTATCCCTATTCCTCTTGTCTTTCTCCTTATAACTATTATTATTATCCTTATTATTATTATTATTATCGCTATAACTGTTATTATTATTCTTATTACTTTTACTATTATCCGTATTCCTCTTGTCTTTATCCTTATAACTATTATTATTATCCTTATTATTACTATTATTATCGCTATGACTGTCATTATTATTATTATTACTATTATTATTATCGCTATAACTGTTATTATTATGTTTATTCAATTGTTGCTATCCGTATTACTCTTAACTTTATCATTATAACTATTATTATTATCGCTATAACTGTTATTATTATTCTTGTTACTACTATTATTATCCCTATTCCTCTTGTCTTTCCCCTTATAACTATTATAATTATTCTTATTATTATTATTATTATCGCTATAACTGTTGTTTTTATTCTTGTTACTATCATTATTATCCCTATTCCTCTTGTCTTTCTCCTTATAACTATTATTATTATCCTTATTACTATTATTATTATCGCTATAACTGTTATTATTATTCTTGTTACTATTATTACTGTCCGTATTACTCTTGCCTTTATCCTTAATACTATTATTATTATCGCTATAACTGTTATTATTGTCCTTATGCTATTGTTACTATCCGTATTACTCTTGTCTTTATCCTTATAACTATTATTATTATCGCTAATAACTGTTATTATTATTCTTATTACTATTATTATTATCGCTATAACTGTTATTATTATGGTTATTTTATTGTTACTATCCCTATTACTCTTGTCTTTATCCTTATAACTATTATTATTATCCTTATTACTATTATTATTATCGCTATAACTGTTATTATTATTCTTGTTAATATTATTATTATCCCTATTCCTCTTGTCTTTCTCCTTATAACTATTATAATTATCCGTATTATTATTATTATTATCGCTATAACCGTTGATATAATTCTTGTTGCTATTTTTATTATCCCTATTCCTCTTGTATTTATCCTTATAACTATTATTATTATCCTTATTATTATTATTATTATCAATATAACTGTTACTATTATTCTTGTTACTATTATTATTATCCCTATTCCTCTTGTCTTTCTCCTTATAACTATTATTATTATCCTTAACACTATTATTATTATCGCTATAACTGTTATTATTATTCTTGTTACTATTATTACTGTCCGTATTACTCTTGCCTTTATCCTTAATAATATTATTATTATCGCTATAACTGTTATTATTGTTCTTGTTACTATTATTATTATCGCTATAACTGGTATTATTATTCTTGTTACTATTATTACTGTCCGTATTACTCTTGCCTTTATCCTTAATACTATTATTATTATCGCTATAACTGTTATTATTATTCTTGTTACTACTATTATATCCCTATTCCTCTTGTCTTTCTCCTTATAACTATTATAATTATATTTATTATTATTATTATTATCGCTATAACTGTTGTTATTATTCTTGTTACTATTTTTATTATCCCTATTCCTCTGTCTTTCTCCTTATAACTATTATTATTATCGCTGTAACTGTCATTATTATCCTGTAATACTATTATTATTATCGCTATAACTGTTACTATTATTCTTATTACTATTATATTGTCCCTATTCTTCTGTCTTTCTCCTTATAACTATTATTATTATCCTTATTATTATATTATTATCGCTATAACTGTTATTATTATTCTTGTTACTATTATTATTATCGCTATACTGTTGTTATTATTCTTGTTACTATTATTATTATCCCTATTCCTCTTGTCCTTCTCCTTAATACTATTATTATTATCGCTATAACTGTTATTATTATTCTTATTACTATTGTTACTATCCGTATTACTCTTGCCTTTATCCTTAATACTAGTATTATTACCGCTATAACTGTTATCATTATTCTTGTTACTATTATTATTATCCCTATTACTCTTGTCTTCTCCTTATAACTATTATTATTATCCTTATTATTATTATTATTGTCGCTAATAACTGTTATTATTATTCTTATTACTATTATTATTATCCCTATTGCCCTTGTCTTTATCCCTATAACTATTATTATTATCCTTATTACTATTATTATTATCGCTATAACTGTTATTATTATCCTTAATACTATTATTATTATCGCTATAACTGTTATTATTATCCTTAATACTATTATTATTATCGCTATAACTGTTATTATTATTCTTATTACTATTACTATTATCCGTATTCCTCTTGTCTTTATCCTTATAACTATTACTATTATCCTTATTATTATTATTATTATCGCTATGACTGTTATTATTATCCTTATTACTATTATTATTATCGCTATAACTGTTATTATTATGTTTATTCTATTGTTACTATCCGTATTACTCTTGCCTTTATCATTATAACTATTATTATTATCGCTAATAACTGTTATTATTATTCTTATTACTTTTACTATTATCGCGTATTCCTCTTGTCTTTATCCTTATAACTATTATATTATCCTTATTATTATTATTATATTATCGCTATAACTGTTATTATTATCCTTATTACTATTATTATTATCGCTATAACTGTTATTATTATGTTTATTCTATTGTTACTATCCGTATTACTCTTGCCTTTATCATTATAACTATTATTATTATCGCTATAACTGTTATTATTATTCTTATTACTATACCATTATCCCTATTCCTCTTGTCTTCATCGTTATAACTATTATTATTATCCTTATTATTACTATTATTATCGCTATGACTGTCATTATTATCCTTATATTACTATTTTATTATCGCTATAACTGTTATTATTATGTTTATTCTATTGTTACTATCCGTATTACTCTTGCCTTTATCATTATAACTATTATTATTATCGTATCGCTATAACTGTTATTATTATTCTTATTACTATTACCATTATCCCTATTCCTCTTGTCTTCATCTTTATAACTATTATTATTATCCTTATTATTATTATTATTATCGCTATGACTGTCATTATTATCCTTATTACTATTATTATTATCGCTATAACTGTTATTATTATGTTTATTCTATTGTTACTATCCGTATTACTCTTGCCTTTATCATTATAACTATTATTATTATCGCTATAACTGTTATTATTATTCTTATTACTATTACTATTATCCCTATTCCTCTTGTATTTATCCTTATAACTATTATTATTATCCTTATTATTATTATTATGTTCGCTATATCTGTTATTATTATCCTTATTACTATTATTATTATCGCTATAAACTGTTATTATTATGCCTATTCTATTGTTACTATCTCTATTACTCTTGTCTTTATCCTTATAACTATTATTATTATCCTTATTACTATTATTATTATCGCTATAACTGTTATTATTATTCTTGCTACTATTATTACTGTCCGTATTGCTCTTGCCTTTATCCTTAATACTATTATTATTATCGCTATAACTGTTATTATTATTCTTATTACTATTATTATTATCGCTATAACTGTTATTATTATCCTTAATACTATTATTATTATCGCTATAACTGTTATTATTATTCTTATTACTATTACTATTATCCGTATTCCTCTTGTCTTTATCCTTATAACTATTACTATTATCCTTATTATTATTATTATTATCGCTATGACTGTTATTATTATCCTTATTACTATTATTATTATCGCTATAACTGTTATTATTATGTTTATTCTATTGTTACTATCCGTATTACTCTTGCCTTTATCATTATAACTATTATTATTATCGCTAATAACTGTTATTATTATTCTTATTACTATTATTATTATCGCTATAACTGTTATTATTATGGTTATTTTATTGTTACTATCCCTATTACTCTTGTCTTTATCCTTATATCTATTATTATTATCCTTATTACTATTATTATTATCGCTATAACTGTTATTATTATTCTTGTTACTATTATTATTATCGCTATAACTGTTATTATTATGTTTATTCTATTGTTACTAGCCGTATTACTCTTGCCTTTATCATTATAACTATTATTATTATCGCTATAACTGTTATTATTATTCTTATTACTTTTACTATTATCCGTATTCCTCTTGTCTTTATCCTTATAACTATTATTATTATCCTTATTATTATTATTATTATTATCGCTATAACTGTTATTATTATCCTTATTACTATTATTATTATCGCTATAAATGTTATTGTTATGTTTATTCTATTGTTACTATCCGTATTACTCTTGCCTTTATCATTATAACTATTATTATTATCGCTATAACTGTTATTATTATTCTTATTACTATTACCATTATCCCTATTCCTCTTGTCTTCATCCTTATAACTATTATTATTATCCTTATTATTACTATTATTATCGCTATGACTGTCATTATTATCCTTATTACTATTATTATTATCGCTATAACTGTTATTATTATGTTTATTCTATTGTTACTATCCGTATTACTCTTGCCTTTATCATTATAACTATTATTATTATCGCTATAACTGTTATTATTATTCTTATTACTATTACCATTATCCCTATTCCTCTTGTCTTCATCTTTATAACTATTATTATTATCCTTATTATTATTATTATTATCGCTATGACTGTCATTATTATCCTTATTACTATTATTATTATCGCTATAACTGTTATTATTATGTTTATTCTATTGTTACTATCCGTATTACTCTTGCCTTTATCATTATAACTATTATTATTATCGCTATAACTGTTATTATTATTCTTATTACTATTACCATTATCCCTATTCCTCTTGTATTTATCCTTATAACTATTATTATTATCCTTATTATTATTATTATGTTCGCTATATCTGTTATTATTATCCTTATTACTATTATTATTATCGCTATAAACTGTTATTATTATGCCTATTCTATTGTTACTATCTGTATTACTCTTGTCTTTATCCTTATAACTATTATTATTATCCTTATTACTATTATTATTATCGCTATAACTGTTATTATTATGCTGATTCTATTGTTACTATCTCTATTACTCTTGTCTTTATCCTTATAACTATTATCATTATCCTTATAACTTTTATTATTATCGCTATAACTGTTATTATTATGCTTGTTACTATTATTATTATCCCTATTCCTCTTGTCTTTTTCCTTATAACTATTATTATTATCCTTATTATTATTATTATTATCGCTATAACTGTTATTATTATTCTTATTACTTTTACTATTATCCGTATTCCTCTTGTCTTTATCCTTATAACTATTATTATTATCCTTATTATTATTATTATTATTATCGCTATAACTGTTATTATTATGTTTATTCTATTGTTACTATCCGTATTACTCTTGCCTTTATCATTATAACTATTATTATTATCGCTATAACTGTTATTATTATTCTTATTACTATTACCATTATCCCTATTCCTCTTGTCTTCATCCTTATAACTATTATTATTATCCTTATTATTACTATTATTATCGCTATGACTGTCATTATTATTATTATTACTATTATTATTATCGCTATAACTGTTATTATTATGTTTATTCAATTGTTACTATCCGTATTACTCTTGCCTTTATCATTATAACTATTATTATTATCGCTATAACTGTTATTATTATGTTTATTCTATTGTTACTATCCGTATTACTCTTGCCTTTATCATTATAACTATTATTATTATCGCTATAACTGTTATTATTATTCTTATTACTATTACCATTATCCCTATTCCTCTTGTCTTCATCGTTATAACTATTATTATTATCCTTATTATTACTATTATTATCGCTATGACTGTCATTATTATCCTTATTACTATTATTATTATCGCTATAACTGTTATTATTATGTTTATTCTATTGTTACTATCCGTATTACTCTTGCCTTTATCATTATAACTATTATTATTATCGCTATAACTGTTATTATTATTCTTATTACTATTACCATTATCCCTATTCCTCTTGTCTTCATCTTTATAACTATTATTATTATCCTTATTATTATTATTATTATCGCTATGACTGTCATTATTATCCTTATTACTATTATTATTATCGCTATAACTGTTATTATTATGTTTATTCTATTGTTACTATCCGTATTACTCTTGCCTTTATCATTATAACTATTATTATTATCGCTATAACTGTTATTATTATTCTTATTACTATTACTATTATCCCTATTCCTCTTGTATTTATCCTTATAACTATTATTATTATCCTTATTATTATTATTATGTTCGCTATATCTGTTATTATTATCCTTATTACTATTATTATTATCGCTATAAACTGTTATTATTATGCCTATTCTATTGTTACTATCTCTATTACTCTTGTCTTTATCCTTATAACTATTATTATTATCCTTATTACTATTATTATTATCGCTATAACTGTTATTATTATTCTTGCTACTATTATTACTGTCCGTATTGCTCTTGCCTTTATCCTTAATACTATTATTATTATCGCTATAACTGTTATTATTATTCTTATTACTATTATTATTATCGCTATAACTGTTATTATTATCCTTAATACTATTATTATTATCGCTATAACTGTTATTATTATTCTTATTACTATTACTATTATCCGTATTCCTCTTGTCTTTATCCTTATAACTATTACTATTATCCTTATTATTATTATTATTATCGCTATGACTGTTATTATTATCCTTATTACTATTATTATTATCGCTATAACTGTTATTATTATGTTTATTCTATTGTTACTATCCGTATTACTCTTGCCTTTATCATTATAACTATTATTATTATCGCTAATAACTGTTATTATTATTCTTATTACTATTATTATTATCGCTATAACTGTTATTATTATGGTTATTTTATTGTTACTATCCCTATTACTCTTGTCTTTATCCTTATATCTATTATTATTATCCTTATTACTATTATTATTATCGCTATAACTGTTATTATTATTCTTGTTACTATTATTATTATCGCTATAACTGTTATTATTATGTTTATTCTATTGTTACTAGCCGTATTACTCTTGCCTTTATCATTATAACTATTATTATTATCGCTATAACTGTTATTATTATTCTTATTACTTTTACTATTATCCGTATTCCTCTTGTCTTTATCCTTATAACTATTATTATTATCCTTATTATTATTATTATTATTATCGCTATAACTGTTATTATTATCCTTATTACTATTATTATTATCGCTATAAATGTTATTGTTATGTTTATTCTATTGTTACTATCCGTATTACTCTTGCCTTTATCATTATAACTATTATTATTATCGCTATAACTGTTATTATTATTCTTATTACTATTACCATTATCCCTATTCCTCTTGTCTTCATCCTTATAACTATTATTATTATCCTTATTATTACTATTATTATCGCTATGACTGTCATTATTATCCTTATTACTATTATTATTATCGCTATAACTGTTATTATTATGTTTATTCTATTGTTACTATCCGTATTACTCTTGCCTTTATCATTATAACTATTATTATTATCGCTATAACTGTTATTATTATTCTTATTACTATTACCATTATCCCTATTCCTCTTGTCTTCATCTTTATAACTATTATTATTATCCTTATTATTATTATTATTATCGCTATGACTGTCATTATTATCCTTATTACTATTATTATTATCGCTATAACTGTTATTATTATGTTTATTCTATTGTTACTATCCGTATTACTCTTGCCTTTATCATTATAACTATTATTATTATCGCTATAACTGTTATTATTATTCTTATTACTATTACCATTATCCCTATTCCTCTTGTATTTATCCTTATAACTATTATTATTATCCTTATTATTATTATTATGTTCGCTATATCTGTTATTATTATCCTTATTACTATTATTATTATCGCTATAAACTGTTATTATTATGCCTATTCTATTGTTACTATCTGTATTACTCTTGTCTTTATCCTTATAACTATTATTATTATCCTTATTACTATTATTATTATCGCTATAACTGTTATTATTATGCTGATTCTATTGTTACTATCTCTATTACTCTTGTCTTTATCCTTATAACTATTATCATTATCCTTATAACTTTTATTATTATCGCTATAACTGTTATTATTATGCTTGTTACTATTATTATTATCCCTATTCCTCTTGTCTTTTTCCTTATAACTATTATTATTATCCTTATTATTATTATTATTATCGCTATAACTGTTATTATTATTCTTATTACTTTTACTATTATCCGTATTCCTCTTGTCTTTATCCTTATAACTATTATTATTATCCTTATTATTATTATTATTATTATCGCTATAACTGTTATTATTATGTTTATTCTATTGTTACTATCCGTATTACTCTTGCCTTTATCATTATAACTATTATTATTATCGCTATAACTGTTATTATTATTCTTATTACTATTACCATTATCCCTATTCCTCTTGTCTTCATCCTTATAACTATTATTATTATCCTTATTATTACTATTATTATCGCTATGACTGTCATTATTATTATTATTACTATTATTATTATCGCTATAACTGTTATTATTATGTTTATTCAATTGTTACTATCCGTATTACTCTTGCCTTTATCATTATAACTATTATTATTATCGCTATAACTGTTATTATTATTCTTATTACTATTACCATTATCCCTATTCCTCTTGTCTTCATCTTTATAACTATTATTATTATCCTTATTATTATTATTATTATCACTATGACTGTCATTATTATCCTTATTACTATTATTATTATCGCTATAACTGTTATTATTATGTTTATTCTATTGTTACTATCCGTATTACTCTTGCCTTTATCATTATAACTATTATTATTATCGCTATAACTGTTATTATTATTCTTATTAAAATTACTATTATCCCTATTCCTCTTGTATTTATCCTTATAACTATTATTATTATCCTTATTATTATTATTATTTTCGCTATAACTGTTATTATTATGTTTATTCTATTGTTACTAGCCGTATTACTCTTGCCTTTATCATTATAACTATTATTATTATCGCTATAACTGTTATTATTATTCTTGTTACTACTATTATTATCCCTATTCCTCTTGTCTTTCCCCTTATAACTATTATAATTATTCTTATTATTATTATTATTATTATCGCTATAACTGTTGTTATTATTCTTGTTACTATCATTATTATCCCTATTCCTCTTGTCTTTCTCCTTATAACTATTATTATTATCCTTATTACTATTATTATTATCGCTATAACTGTTATTATTATTCTTGTTACTATTATTACTGTCCGTTTTACTCTTGCCTTTATCCTTAATACTATTATTATTATCGCTATAACTGTTATTATTATCCTTATGCTATTGTTACTATCCGTATTACTCTTGTCTTTATCCTTATAACTATTATTATTATCGCTAATAACTGTTATTATTATTCTTATTACTATTATTATTATCGCTATAACTGTTATTATTATGGTTATTTTATTGTTACTATCCCTATTACTCTTGTCTTTATCCTTATAACTATTATTATTATCCTTATTACTATTATTATTATCGCTATAACTGTTATTATTATTCTTGTTAATATTATTATTATCCCTATTCCTCTTGTCTTTCTCCTTATAACTATTATAATTATCCTTATTATTATTATTATTATCGCTATAACTGTTGATATAATTCTTGTTGCTATTTTTATTATCCCTATTCCTCTTGTATTTATCCTTATAACTATTATTATTATCCTTATTATTATTATTATTATCAATATAACTGTTACTATTATTCTTGTTACTATTATTATTATCCCTATTCCTCTTGTCTTTCTCCTTATAACTATTATTATTATCCTTAACACTATTATTATTATCGCTATAACTGTTATTATTATTCTTGTTACTATTATTACTGTCCGTATTACTCTTGCCTTTATCCTTAATAATATAATTATTATCGCTATAACTGTTATTATTGTTCTTGTTACTATTATTATTATCGCTATAACTGGTATTATTATTCTTGTTACTATTATTACTGTCCGTATTACTCTTGCCTTTATCCTTAATACTATTATTATTATCGGTATAACTGTTATTATTATTCTTGTTACTACTATTATTATCCCTATTCCTCTCGTCTTTCTCCTTATAACTATTATAATTATCCTTATTATTATTATTATTATCGCTATAACTGTTGATATTATTCTTGTTACTATTTTTATTATCCCTATTCCTCTTGTCTTTCTCCTTATAACTATTATAATTATCTTTATTATTATTATTATTATCGCTATAACTGTTGTTATTATTCTTGTTACTATTTTTATTATCGCTATAACTGTTGTTATTATTCTTGTTACTATTATTATTATCCCTATTCCTCTTGTCCTTCTCCTTAATAGTATTATTATTATCGCTATAACTGTTATTATTATTCTTGTTACTATTGTTACTATCCGTATTAGTCTTGCCTTTATCCCTATAACTATTATTATTATCCTTATTACTATTATTATTATCGCTATAACTGTTATTATTATCCTTAATACTATTATTATTATCGCTATAACTGTTGATATTATTCTTGTTACTATTTTTATTATCCCTATTCCTCTTGTCTTTCTCCTTATAACTATTATAATTATCTTTATTATTATTATTATTATCGCTATAACTGTTGTTATTATTCTTGTTACTATTTTTATTATCGCTATAACTGTTGTTATTATTCTTGTTACTATTATTATTATCCCTATTCCTCTTGTCCTTCTCCTTAATAGTATTATTATTATCGCTATAACTGTTATTATTATTCTTATTACTATTATTATTATCGCTATAACTGTTATTATTATTCTTATTACTATTACTATTATCCGTATTCCACTTGTCTTTATCCTTATAACTATTACTATTATCCTTATTATTATTATTATTATTATCCTTATTACTATTATTATTATCGCTATAACTGTTATTATTATCCTTATTACTATTATTATTATCCTTAATACTATTATTATTATCGCTATAACTGTTATTATTATTCTTGTTACTATTATTATTATCCCTATTCCTCTTGTCTTTCTCCTTATAACTATTATTATTAACCTTATTATTATTATTATTTTCGCTATAACTGTTATTATTATCCTTATTACTATTATTATTATCGCTATAACTGTTATTATTATGCCTATTCTATTGTTACTATCTCTATTACTCTTGTCTTTCTCCTTACAACTATTATTATTATCCTTATTATTATTATTATTATCGCTATAACTGTTACTATTATTCTTGTTACTATTATTATTATCCCCATTCCTCTTGTCTTTATCCATATAACTATTATTATTAATCCTTATTACTATTATTATTATCGCTATAACTGTTATTATTATCCTTATTACTATTATTATTATCCTTAATACTATTATTATTATCGCTATAACTGTTGTTATTATTCTTGTTACTATTATCATTGTCCCTATTCTTCTTGTCTTTCTCCTTATAACTATTATTATTATCCTTATTATTATTATTATTATCGCTATAACTGTTATTATTATTCTTGTTACTATTATTATTATCGCTATAACTGTTGTTATTATTCTTGTTACTATTATTATTATCCCTATTCCTCTTGTCCTTCTCCTTAATACTATTATTATTATCGCTATAACTGTTATTATTATTTTTGTTACTATTGTTACTGTCCGTATTACTCTTGCCTTTATCCTTAATACTATTATTATTACCGCTATAACTGTTATCATTATTCTTGTTACTATTATTATTATCCCTATTACTCTTGTCTTTCTCCTTATAACTATTATTATTATACTTATTATTATTATTTTTGTCGCTATAACTGTTATTATTATTCTTATTACTATTATTATTATCCCTATTGCCCTTGTCTTTATCCCTATAACTATTATTATTATCCTTATTACTATTATTATTATCGCTATAACTGTTATTATTATCCTTCATACTATTATTATTATCGCTATAACTGTTATTATTATGGTTATTCTATTGTTACTATCCCTATTACTCTTGTCTTTATCCTTATAACTATTATTATTATCCTTATTACTATTATTATTATCGCTATAACTGTTATTATTATTCTTGTTACTATTAATACTGTCCGTATTACTCTTGCCTTTATCCTTAATACTATTATTATTATCGCTATAACTGTTATTATTATTCTTATTTCTATTATTATTATCGCTATAACTGTTATTATTATCCTTAATACTATTATTATTATCGCTATAACTGTTATTATTATTCTTATTACTATTATTATTATCGCTATAACTGTTATTATTATTCTTATTACTATTACTATTATCCGTATTCCTCTTGTCTTTATCCTTATAACTATTACTATAATCCTTATTATTATTATTATTATTATCCTTATTACTATTATTATTATCGCTATAACTGTTATTATTATCCTTATTACTATTATTATTATCGCTATAACTGTTATTATTATCCTTAATACTATTATTATTATCGCTATAACTGTTATTATTATGGTTATTCTATTGTTACTATCACTATTACTCTTGTCTTTATCATTATAACTATTATTATTATCCTTATTATTATTATTACTATCGCTATAACTGTTGCTATTATTCTTGTTACTATTTTTATTATCCCTATTCCTCTTGTCTTTATCCTTATAACTATTATTATTAGCCTTATTATTATTATTATTATTATCGCTCTACCTGTTATTATTATCCTTATTACTATTATTATTATCGCTATAACTGTTATTATTATGCTTATTCTATTGTTACTATCCCTATTACTCTTGTCTATATCCTGATTACTATTATTATTATCGCTATAACTGTTATTATTATTCATGTTACTATTATTACTGTCCGTATTACTCTTGCCTTTATCCTTAATACTATTATTATTACCGCTATAACTGTTACTATTATTCTTGTTACTATTATTATTATCCCTATTCCTCTTGTCTTTATCCGTATAACTATTATTATTAATCCTTATAACTATTATTATTATCGCTAATAACTGTTATTATTATTCTTATTACTATTATTATTATCGCTATAACTGTTATTATTATGGTTATTCTATTGTTACTATCCCCATTACTTTTGTCTTTATCCTTATAACTATTATTATTATCCTTATTACTATTATTATTATCGCTATAACTGTTATTATTATCCTTATTACTATTATTATTATCGCTATAACTGTTATTATTATGCTGATTCTATTGTTACTATCTCTATTACTCTTGTCTTTATCCTTATAACTATTATCATTATCCTTATGGCTATTATTATTATCGCTATAACTGTTATTATTATTCTTGTTGCTATTATTATTATCCCTATTGCCCTTGTCTTTATCCTTATAACTATTATTATTATCCTTATTACTATTATTATTATCGCTATAACTGTTATTATTATTCTTGTTACTATTATTATTATCCCTATTCCTCTTGTCTTTCTCCTTATAACTATTATAATTATCCTTATTATTATTATTATTATCGCTATAACTGTTATTATTATTCTTGTTACTATTATTATTATCGCTATAACTGTTATTATTATTCTTATTACTATTATTATTATCGCTATAACTGTTATTATTATCCTTAATACTATTATTATTATCGCTATAACTGTTATTATTATTCTTATTACTATTACTATTATCCGTATTCCTCTTGTCTTTATCCTTATAACTATTACTATTATCCTTATTATTATTATTATTATTATCCTTA
This sequence comes from Megachile ligniseca, assembly GCA_945859555.1. Classification (NCBI taxonomy): domain Eukaryota; kingdom Metazoa; phylum Arthropoda; class Insecta; order Hymenoptera; family Megachilidae; genus Megachile; species Megachile ligniseca. The sequence continues at coordinate 57,288 of CAMAOC010000254.1, forward strand.
TTACTATTATTATTATCGCTATAACTGTTATTATTATGCCTATTCTATTGTTACTATCTCTATTCCTCTTGTCTTTCTCCTTACAACTATTATTATTATCCTTATTATTATTATTATTATCGCTATAACTGTTACTATTATTCTTGTTACTATTATTATTATCCCTATTCCTCTTGTCTTTATCCACATACATATTATTATTAATCCTTATTACTATTATTATTATCGCTATAACGGTTATTATTATTGTTATTACTATTATTATTATCGCTATAACTGTTATTATTATCCTTATTCTGTTGTTACTATCCGTATTACTCTTGTCTTTATCCTTATAACTATTATTATTATCGCTATAACTGTTATTATTATCCTTATTACTATTATTATTATCGCTATAACTGTTATTATTATTCTTGTTACTATTGTTACTCTCCGTATTACTCTTGCCTTTATCCTTAATACTATTATTATTACCGCAATAACTGTTATTATTATTCTTGTTACTATTATTATTATCGCTATAACTGTTATTATTATTCTTGTTACTATTATTACTGTCCGTATTACTCTTGCCTTTATCCTTAATACTATTATTATTATCGCTATAACTGTTATTATTATTCTTGTTACTATTATATTATACCTATTCCTCTTGTCTTTCTCCTTATAACTATTATTATTATCCTTATAATTATTATTATTATCGCTATAACTGTTGCTATCATTCTTGTTACTATTTTTATTATCCCTATTCCTCTTGTCTTTCTCCTTATATCTATTATTATTATCGCTATAACTGTTATTATTATTCTTATTACTATTATTATTACCGCTATAACTGTTATTATTATGCTTATTCTATTGTTACTATCCGTATTACTCCTGCCTTTATCATTATAACTATTATTATTATCCTTATTATTATTATTATTATTATCGCAATAACTGTTATTATTATCCTTATTACTATTATTATTATCGCTACAACTGTTATTATTATTCTTATTACTATTATTATTATCCCTATTGCCCTTGTCTTTATCCCCGTAACTATTATTATTATCCTTATTACTCTTATTATTATCGCTATAACTGTTATTATTATGGTTATTCTATTGTTACTATCCCTATTACTCTTGTCTTTATCCTTATAACTATTATTATTATCCTTATTACTATTATTATTATCGCTATAACTGTTATTATTATTCTTATTACTATTACTATTATCCGTATTCCTCTTGTCTTTATCCTTATAACTATTACTATAATCCTTATTATTATTATTATTATTATCCTTATTACTATTATTATTATCGCTATAACTGTTATTATTATCCTTATTACTATTATTATTATCGCTATAACTGTTATTATTATCCTTAATACTATTATTATTATCGCTATAACTGTTATTATTATGGTTATTCTATTGTTACTATCACTATTACTCTTGTCTTTATCATTATAACTATTATTATTATCCTTATTATTATTATTACTATCGCTATAACTGTTGCTATTATTCTTGTTACTATTTTTATTATCCCTATTCCTCTTGTCTTTATCCTTATAACTATTATTATTAGCCTTATTATTATTATTATTATTATCGCTCTACCTGTTATTATTATCCTTATTACTATTATTATTATCGCTATAACTGTTATTATTATGCTTATTCTATTGTTACTATCCCTATTACTCTTGTCTATATCCTGATTACTATTATTATTATCGCTATAACTGTTATTATTATTCATGTTACTATTATTACTGTCCGTATTACTCTTGCCTTTATCCTTAATACTATTATTATTACCGCTATAACTGTTACTATTATTCTTGTTACTATTATTATTATCCCTATTCCTCTTGTCTTTATCCGTATAACTATTATTATTAATCCTTATAACTATTATTATTATCGCTAATAACTGTTATTATTATTCTTATTACTATTATTATTATCGCTATAACTGTTATTATTATGGTTATTCTATTGTTACTATCCCCATTACTTTTGTCTTTATCCTTATAACTATTATTATTATCCTTATTACTATTATTATTATCGCTATAACTGTTATTATTATCCGTATTACTATTATTATTATCGCTATAACTGTTATTATTATGGTTATTCTATTGTTACTATCTCTATTACTCTTGTCTTTATCCTTATAACTATTATCATTATCCTTATGGCTATTATTATTATCGCTATAACTGTTATTATTATTCTTGTTGCTATTATTATTATCCCTATTGCCCTTGTCTTTATCCTTATAACTATTATTATTATCCTTATTACTATTATTATTATCGCTATAACTGTTATTATTATTCTTGTTACTATTATTATTATCCCTATTCCTCTTGTCTTTCTCCTTATAACTATTATAATTATCCTTATTATTATTATTATTATCGCTATAACTGTTATTATTATTCTTGTTACTATTATTATTATCGCTATAACTGTTATTATTATTCTTATTACTATTATTATTATCGCTATAACTGTTATTATTATCCTTAATACTATTATTATTATCGCTATAACTGTTATTATTATTCTTATTACTATTACTATTATCCGTATTCCTCTTGTCTTTATCCTTATAACTATTACTATTATCCTTATTATTATTATTATTATTATCCTTATTACTATTATTATTATCGCTATAACTGTTATTATTATGCCTATTCTATTGTTACTATCTCTATTCCTCTTGTCTTTCTCCTTACAACTATTATTATTATCCTTATTATTATTATTATTATCGCTATAACTGTTACTATTATTCTTGTTACTATTATTATTATCCCTATTCCTCTTGTCTTTATCCACATACATATTATTATTAATCCTTATTACTATTATTATTATCGCTATAACGGTTATTATTATTGTTATTACTATTATTATTATCGCTATAACTGTTATTATTATCCTTATTCTGTTGTTACTATCCGTATTACTCTTGTCTTTATCCTTATAACTATTATTATTATCGCTATAACTGTTATTATTATCCTTATTACTATTATTATTATCGCTATAACTGTTATTATTATTCTTGTTACTATTGTTACTCTCCGTATTACTCTTGCCTTTATCCTTAATACTATTATTATTACCGCAATAACTGTTATTATTATTCTTGTTACTATTATTATTATCACTATAACTGTTATTATTATTCTTGTTACTATTATTACTGTCCGTATTACTCTTGCCTTTATCCTTAATACTATTATTATTATCGCTATAACTGTTATTATTATTCTTGTTACTATTATATTATACCTATTCCTCTTGTCTTTCTCCTTATAACTATTATTATTATCCTTATAATTATTATTATTATCGCTATAACTGTTGCTATCATTCTTGTTACTATTTTTATTATCCCTATTCCTCTTGTCTTTCTCCTTATATCTATTATTATTATCGCTATAACTGTTATTATTATTCTTATTACTATTATTATTACCGCTATAACTGTTATTATTATGCTTATTCTATTGTTACTATCCGTATTACTCCTGCCTTTATCATTATAACTATTATTATTATTATTATCGCAATAACTGTTATTATTATCCTTATTACTATTATTATTATCGCTACAACTGTTATTATTATTCTTATTACTATTATTATTATCCCTATTGCCCTTGTCTTTATCCCCGTAACTATTATTATTATCCTTATTACTCTTATTATTATCGCTATAACTGTTATTATTATGGTTATTCTATTGTTACTATCCCTATTACTCTTGTCTTTATCCTTATAACTATTATTATTATCCTTATTACTATTATTATTATCGCTATAACTGTTATTATTATTCTTGTTACTATTATTACTGTCCGTATTACTCTTGCCTTTATCCTTAATACTATTATTATTATCGCTATAACTGTTATTATTATTCTTGTTACTATTATATTATACCTATTCCTCTTGTCTTTCTCCTTATAACTATTATTATTATCCTTATAATTATTATTATTATCGCTATAACTGTTGCTATCATTCTTGTTACTATTTTTATTATCCCTATTCCTCTTGTCTTTCTCCTTATATCTATTATTATTATCGCTATAACTGTTATTATTATTCTTATTACTATTATTATTACCGCTATAACTGTTATTATTATGCTTATTCTATTGTTACTATCCGTATTACTCCTGCCTTTATCATTATAACTATTATTATTATTATTATCGCAATAACTGTTATTATTATCCTTATTACTATTATTATTATCGCTACAACTGTTATTATTATTCTTATTACTATTATTATTATCCCTATTGCCCTTGTCTTTATCCCCGTAACTATTATTATTATCCTTATTACTCTTATTATTATCGCTATAACTGTTATTATTATGGTTATTCTATTGTTACTATCCCTATTACTCTTGTCTTTATCCTTATAACTATTATTATTATCCTTATTACTATTATTATTATCGCTATAACTGTTATTATTATTCTTGTTACTATTATTACTGTCCGTATTACTCTTGCCTTTATCCTTAATACTATTATTATTATCGCTATAACTGTTATTATTATTCTTGTTACTATTATATTATACCTATTCCTCTTGTCTTTCTCCTTATAACTATTATTATTATCCTTATAATTATTATTATTATCGCTATAACTGTTGCTATTATTCTTGTTACTTTTTTTTATTATCCCTATTCCTCTTGTCTTTCTCCTTATAACTATTATTATTATCGCTATAACTGTTATTATTATTCTTATTACTATTATTATTATCGCTATAACTGTTATTATTATTCTTGTTACTATTATTACTGTCCGTATTACTCTTGCCTTTATCCTTAATACTATTATTATTATCGCTAAAACTGTTATTATTATTCTTATTACTATTACTATTATCCGTATTCCTCTTGTCTTTATCCTTATAACTATTATTATTATCGCTAATAACTGTTATTATTATTCTTATTACTATTATTATTATCGCTATAACTGTTATTATTATGGTTATTTTATTGTTACTATCCCTATTACTCTTGTCTTTATCCTTATAACTATTATTATTATCCTTATTATTATTATTATTATCAATATAACTGTTACTATTATTCTTGTTACTATTATTATTATCCCTATTCCTCTTGTCTTTCTCCTTATAACTATTATTATTATCCTTAACACTATTATTATTATCGCTATAACTGTTATTATTATTCTTGTTACTATTATTACTGTCCGTATTACTCTTGCCTTTATCCTTAATAATATTATTATTATCGCTATAACTGTTATTATTGTTCTTGTTACTATTATTATTATCGCTATAACTGGTATTATTATTCTTGTTACTATTATTACTGTCCGTATTACTCTTGCCTTTATCCTTAATACTATTATTATTATCGGTATAACTGTTATTACTATTCTTGTTACTACTATTATTATCCCTATTCCTCTTGTCTTTCTCCTTATAACTATTATAATTATCCTTATTATTATTATTATTATCGCTATAACTGTTGATATTATTCTTGTTACTATTTTTATTATCCCTATTCCTCTTGTCTTTCTCCTTATAACTATTATAATTATCTTTATTATTATTATTATTATCGCTATAACTGTTGTTATTATTCTTGTTACTATTTTTATTATCGCTATAACTGTTGTTATTATTCTTGTTACTATTATTATTATCCCTATTCCTCTTGTCCTTCTCCTTAATAGTATTATTATTATCGCTATAACTGTTATTATTATTCTTGTTACTATTGTTACTATCCGTATTAGTCTTGCCTTTATCCCTATAACTATTATTATTATCCTTATTACTATTATTATTATCGCTATAACTGTTATTATTATCCTTAATACTATTATTATTATCGCTATAACTGTTATTATTATGGTTATTCTATTGTTACTATCCCTATTACTCTTGTCTTTATCCTTATGACTATTATTATTATCCTTATTACTATTATTATTATCGCTATAACTGTTATTATTATTCTTGCTACTATTATTACTGTCCGTATTACTCTTGCCTTTATCCTTAATACTATTATTATTATCGCTATAACTGTTATTATTATTCTTATTACTATTATTATTATCGCTATAACTGTTATTATTATTCTTATTACTATTACTATTATCCGTATTCCACTTGTCTTTATCCTTATAAATATTACTATTATCCTTATTATTATTATTATTATTATCCTTATTACTATTATTATTATCGCTATAACTCTTATTATTATCCTTATTACTATTATTATTATCGCTATAACTGTTATTATTATTCTTATTACTATTACTATTATCCGTATTCCACTTGTCTTTATCCTTATAACTATTACTATTATCCTTATTATTATTATTATTATTATCCTTATTACTATTATTATTATCGCTATAACTGTTATTATTATCCTTATTACTATTATTATTATCGCTATAACTGCTATTATTATCCTTAATACTATTATTATTATCGCTATAACTGTTATTATTATGGTTATTCTATTGTTACTATCCCTATTACTCTTGTCTTTATCATTATAACTATTATTATTATCCTTATTATTATTATTATAATCGCTATAACTGTTGCTATTATTCTTGTTACTATTTTTATTATCCCTATTCCTCTTGTCTTTATCCATATAACTATTATTATTAATCCTTATTACTATTATTATTATCGCTATAACGGTTATTATTATTGTTATTACTATTATTATTATCGCTATAACTGTTTTTATTATCCTTATTCTGTTGTTACTATCCGTATTACTCTTGTCTTTATCCTTATAACTATTATTATTATCGCTAATAACTGTTATTATTATTCTTATTACTATTATTATTATCGCTATAACTGTTATTATTATGGTTATTCTATTGTTACTATCCCTATTACTTTTGTCTTTATCCTTATAACTATTATTATTATCCTTATTACTATTATTATTATCGCTATAACTGTTATTATTATCCTTATTACTATTATTATTATCGCCATAACTGTTATTATTATGCTGATTCTATTGTTACTATCTCTATTACTCTTGTCTTTATCCTTATAACTATTATCATTATCCTTATGGCTATTATTATTATCGCTATAACTGTTATTATTATTCTTGTTGCTATTATTATTATCCCTATTGCCCTTGTCTTTATCCTTATAACTATTATTATTATCCTTATTACTATTATTATTATCGCTATAACTGTTATTATTATCCTTATTACTATTATTATTATCGCTATAACTGTTATTATTATCCTTATTACTATTATTATTATCGCCATAACTGTTATTATTATGCTGATTCTATTGTTACTATCTCTATTACTCTTGTCTTTATCCTTATAACTATTATCATTATCCTTATGGCTATTATTATTATCGCTATAACTGTTATTATTATTCTTGTTGCTATTATTATTATCCCTATTGCCCTTGTCTTTATCCTTATAACTATTATTATTATCCTTATTACTATTATTATTATCGCTATAACTGTTATTATTATCCTTATTACTATTATTATTATCGCTATAACTGTTATTATTATGCTGATTCTATTGTTACTATCTCTATTACTCTTGTCTTTATCCTTATAACTATTATCATTATCCTTATGGCTATTATTATTATCGCTATAACTGTTATTATTATTCTTGTTGCTATTATTATTATCCCTACTGCCCTTGTCTTTGTCCTTATAACTATTATTATTATCCTTATTATTATTATTATTTTCGCTATAACTGTTATTATTATGTTTATTCTATTGTTACTAGCCGTATTACTCTTGCCTTTATCATTATAACTATTATTATTATCGCTATAACTGTTATTATTATTCTTATTACTATTACCATTATCCCTATTCCTCTTGTCTTCATCTTTATAACTATTATTATTATTCTTATTACTATTATTATTATCGCTATAACTGTTATTATTATCCTTAATACTATTATTATTATCGCTATAACTGTTATTATTATTCTTATTACTATTATTATTATCGCTATAACTGTTATTATTATTCTTATTACTATTACTATTATCCGTATTCCACTTGTCTTTATCCTTATAACTATTACTATTATCCTTATTATTATTATTATTATTATCCTTATTACTATTATTATTATCGCTATAACTGTTATTATTATTCTTATTACTATTACTATTATCCGTATTCCACTTGTCTTTATCCTTATAACTATTACTATTATCCTTATTATTATTATTATTATTATCCTTATTACTATTATTATTATCGCTATAACTGTTATTATTATCTTTATTACTATTATTATTATCCTTAATACTATTATTATTATCGCTATAACTGTTATTATTATTCTTGTTACTATTATTATTATCCCTATTCCTCTTGTCTTTCTCCTTATAACTATTATTATTAACCTTATTATTATTATTATTTTCGCTATAACTGTTATTATTATCCTTATTACTATTATTATTATCGCTATAACTGTTATTATTATGCCTATTCTATTGTTACTATCTCTATTACTCTTGTCTTTCTCCTCACAACTATTATTATTATCCTTATTATTATTATTATTATCGCTATAACTGTTACTATTATTCTTGTTACTATTATTATTATCCCCATTCCTCTTGTCTTTATCCATATAACTATTATTATTAATCCTTATTGCTATTATTATTATCGCTATAACTGTTATTATTATCCTTATTCTGTTGTTACTATCCGTATTACTCTTGTCTTTATCCTTATAACTATTATTATTATCGCTAATAACTGTTATTATTATTCTTATTACTATTATTATTATCGCTATAACTGTTATTATTATGGTTATTCTATTGTTACTATCCCTATTACTTTTGTCTTTATCCTTATAACTATTATTATTATCCTTATTACTATTATTATTATCGCTATAACTGTTATTATTATCCTTATTACTATTATTATTATCGCCATAACTGTTATTGTTATGCTGATTCTATTGTTACTATCTCTATTACTCTTGTCTTTATCCTTATAACTATTATCATTATCCTTATGGCTATTATTATTATCGCTATAACTGTTATTATTGTTCTTGTTACTATTATTATTATCGCTATAACTGTTGTTATTATTCTTGTTACTATTATTATTATCCCTATTCCTCTTGTCCTTCTCCTTAATACTATTATTATTATCGCTATAACTGTTATTATTATTCTTGTTACTATTGTTACTGTCCGTATTACTCTTGCCTTTATCCTTAATACTATTATTATTATCGCTATAACTGTTATTATTATTCTTGTTACTATTATATTATACCTATTCCTCTTGTCTTTCTCCTTATAACTATTATTATTATCCTTATAATTATTATTATTATCGCTATAACTGTTGCTATCATTCTTGTTACTATTTTTATTATCCCTATTCCTCTTGTCTTTCTCCTTATATCTATTATTATTATCGCTACAACTGTTATTATTATTCTTATTACTATTATTATTATCCCTATTGCCCTTGTCTTTATCCCCGTAACTATTATTATTATCCTTATTACTCTTATTATTATCGCTATAACTGTTATTATTATGGTTATTCTATTGTTACTATCCCTATTACTCTTGTCTTTATCCTTATAACTATTATTATTATCCTTATTACTATTATTATTATCGCTATAACTGTTGCTATTATTCTTGTTACTTTTTTTTATTATCCCTATTCCTCTTGTCTTTCTCCTTATAACTATTATTATTATCGCTATAACTGTTATTATTATTCTTATTACTATTATTATTATCGCTATAACTGTTATTATTATTCTTGTTACTATTATTACTGTCCGTATTACTCTTGCCTTTATCCTTAATACTATTATTATTATCGCTAAAACTGTTATTATTATTCTTATTACTATTACTATTATCCGTATTCCTCTTGTCTTTATCCTTATAACTATTATTATTATCGCTAATAACTGTTATTATTATTCTTATTACTATTATTATTATCGCTATAACTGTTATTATTATGGTTATTTTATTGTTACTATCCCTATTACTCTTGTCTTTATCCTTATAACTATTATTATTATCCTTATTATTATTATTATTATCAATATAACTGTTACTATTATTCTTGTTACTATTATTATTATCCCTATTCCTCTTGTCTTTCTCCTTATAACTATTATTATTATCCTTAACACTATTATTATTATCGCTATAACTGTTATTATTATTCTTGTTACTATTATTACTGTCCGTATTACTCTTGCCTTTATCCTTAATAATATTATTATTATCGCTATAACTGTTATTATTGTTCTTGTTACTATTATTATTATCGCTATAACTGGTATTATTATTCTTGTTACTATTATTACTGTCCGTATTACTCTTGCCTTTATCCTTAATACTATTATTATTATCGGTATAACTGTTATTACTATTCTTGTTACTACTATTATTATCCCTATTCCTCTTGTCTTTCTCCTTATAACTATTATAATTATCCTTATTATTATTATTATTATCGCTATAACTGTTGATATTATTCTTGTTACTATTTTTATTATCCCTATTCCTCTTGTCTTTCTCCTTATAACTATTATAATTATCTTTATTATTATTATTATTATCGCTATAACTGTTGTTATTATTCTTGTTACTATTTTTATTATCGCTATAACTGTTGTTATTATTCTTGTTACTATTATTATTATCCCTATTCCTCTTGTCCTTCTCCTTAATAGTATTATTATTATCGCTATAACTGTTATTATTATTCTTGTTACTATTGTTACTATCCGTATTAGTCTTGCCTTTATCCCTATAACTATTATTATTATCCTTATTACTATTATTATTATCGCTATAACTGTTATTATTATCCTTAATACTATTATTATTATCGCTATAACTGTTATTATTATGGTTATTCTATTGTTACTATCCCTATTACTCTTGTCTTTATCCTTATGACTATTATTATTATCCTTATTACTATTATTATTATCGCTATAACTGTTATTATTATTCTTGCTACTATTATTACTGTCCGTATTACTCTTGCCTTTATCCTTAATACTATTATTATTATCGCTATAACTGTTATTATTATTCTTATTACTATTATTATTATCGCTATAACTGTTATTATTATTCTTATTACTATTACTATTATCCGTATTCCACTTGTCTTTATCCTTATAAATATTACTATTATCCTTATTATTATTATTATTATTATCCTTATTACTATTATTATTATCGCTATAACTCTTATTATTATCCTTATTACTATTATTATTATCGCTATAACTGTTATTATTATTCTTATTACTATTACTATTATCCGTATTCCACTTGTCTTTATCCTTATAACTATTACTATTATCCTTATTATTATTATTATTATTATCCTTATTACTATTATTATTATCGCTATAACTGTTATTATTATCCTTATTACTATTATTATTATCGCTATAACTGCTATTATTATCCTTAATACTATTATTATTATCGCTATAACTGTTATTATTATGGTTATTCTATTGTTACTATCCCTATTACTCTTGTCTTTATCATTATAACTATTATTATTATCCTTATTATTATTATTATAATCGCTATAACTGTTGCTATTATTCTTGTTACTATTTTTATTATCCCTATTCCTCTTGTCTTTATCCATATAACTATTATTATTAATCCTTATTACTATTATTATTATCGCTATAACGGTTATTATTATTGTTATTACTATTATTATTATCGCTATAACTGTTTTTATTATCCTTATTCTGTTGTTACTATCCGTATTACTCTTGTCTTTATCCTTATAACTATTATTATTATCGCTAATAACTGTTATTATTATTCTTATTACTATTATTATTATCGCTATAACTGTTATTATTATGGTTATTCTATTGTTACTATCCCTATTACTTTTGTCTTTATCCTTATAACTATTATTATTATCCTTATTACTATTATTATTATCGCTATAACTGTTATTATTATCCTTATTACTATTATTATTATCGCCATAACTGTTATTATTATGCTGATTCTATTGTTACTATCTCTATTACTCTTGTCTTTATCCTTATAACTATTATCATTATCCTTATGGCTATTATTATTATCGCTATAACTGTTATTATTATTCTTGTTGCTATTATTATTATCCCTATTGCCCTTGTCTTTATCCTTATAACTATTATTATTATCCTTATTACTATTATTATTATCGCTATAACTGTTATTATTATCCTTATTACTATTATTATTATCGCTATAACTGTTATTATTATCCTTATTACTATTATTATTATCGCCATAACTGTTATTATTATGCTGATTCTATTGTTACTATCTCTATTACTCTTGTCTTTATCCTTATAACTATTATCATTATCCTTATGGCTATTATTATTATCGCTATAACTGTTATTATTATTCTTGTTGCTATTATTATTATCCCTATTGCCCTTGTCTTTATCCTTATAACTATTATTATTATCCTTATTACTATTATTATTATCGCTATAACTGTTATTATTATTCTTGTTACTATTATTATTATCCCTATTCCTCTTGTCTTTCTCCTTATAACTATTATAATTATCCTTATTATTATTATTATTATCGCTATAACTGTTATTATTATTCTTGTTACTATTATTATTATCGCTATAACTGTTATTATTATTCTTATTACTATTATTATTATCGCTATAACTGTTATTATTATCCTTAATACTATTATTATTATCGCTATAACTGTTATTATTATTCTTATTACTATTACTATTATCCGTATTCCTCTTGTCTTTATCCTTATAACTATTACTATTATCCTTATTATTATTATTATTATTATCCTTATTACTATTATTATTATCGCTATAACTGTTATTATTATGCCTATTCTATTGTTACTATCTCTATTCCTCTTGTCTTTCTCCTTACAACTATTATTATTATCCTTATTATTATTATTATTATCGCTATAACTGTTACTATTATTCTTGTTACTATTATTATTATCCCTATTCCTCTTGTCTTTATCCACATACATATTATTATTAATCCTTATTACTATTATTATTATCGCTATAACGGTTATTATTATTGTTATTACTATTATTATTATCGCTATAACTGTTATTATTATCCTTATTCTGTTGTTACTATCCGTATTACTCTTGTCTTTATCCTTATAACTATTATTATTATCGCTATAACTGTTATTATTATCCTTATTACTATTATTATTATCGCTATAACTGTTATTATTATTCTTGTTACTATTGTTACTCTCCGTATTACTCTTGCCTTTATCCTTAATACTATTATTATTACCGCAATAACTGTTATTATTATTCTTGTTACTATTATTATTATCACTATAACTGTTATTATTATTCTTGTTACTATTATTACTGTCCGTATTACTCTTGCCTTTATCCTTAATACTATTATTATTATCGCTATAACTGTTATTATTATTCTTGTTACTATTATATTATACCTATTCCTCTTGTCTTTCTCCTTATAACTATTATTATTATCCTTATAATTATTATTATTATCGCTATAACTGTTGCTATCATTCTTGTTACTATTTTTATTATCCCTATTCCTCTTGTCTTTCTCCTTATATCTATTATTATTATCGCTATAACTGTTATTATTATTCTTATTACTATTATTATTACCGCTATAACTGTTATTATTATGCTTATTCTATTGTTACTATCCGTATTACTCCTGCCTTTATCATTATAACTATTATTATTATTATTATCGCAATAACTGTTATTATTATCCTTATTACTATTATTATTATCGCTACAACTGTTATTATTATTCTTATTACTATTATTATTATCCCTATTGCCCTTGTCTTTATCCCCGTAACTATTATTATTATCCTTATTACTCTTATTATTATCGCTATAACTGTTATTATTATGGTTATTCTATTGTTACTATCCCTATTACTCTTGTCTTTATCCTTATAACTATTATTATTATCCTTATTACTATTATTATTATCGCTATAACTGTTATTATTATTCTTGTTACTATTATTACTGTCCGTATTACTCTTGCCTTTATCCTTAATACTATTATTATTATCGCTATAACTGTTATTATTATTCTTGTTACTATTATATTATACCTATTCCTCTTGTCTTTCTCCTTATAACTATTATTATTATCCTTATAATTATTATTATTATCGCTATAACTGTTGCTATTATTCTTGTTACTTTTTTTTATTATCCCTATTCCTCTTGTCTTTCTCCTTATAACTATTATTATTATCGCTATAACTGTTATTATTATTCTTATTACTATTATTATTATCGCTATAACTGTTATTATTATTCTTGTTACTATTATTACTGTCCGTATTACTCTTGCCTTTATCCTTAATACTATTATTATTATCGCTAAAACTGTTATTATTATTCTTATTACTATTACTATTATCCGTATTCCTCTTGTCTTTATCCTTATAACTATTATTATTATCGCTAATAACTGTTATTATTATTCTTATTACTATTATTATTATCGCTATAACTGTTATTATTATGGTTATTTTATTGTTACTATCCCTATTACTCTTGTCTTTATCCTTATAACTATTATTATTATCCTTATTATTATTATTATTATCAATATAACTGTTACTATTATTCTTGTTACTATTATTATTATCCCTATTCCTCTTGTCTTTCTCCTTATAACTATTATTATTATCCTTAACACTATTATTATTATCGCTATAACTGTTATTATTATTCTTGTTACTATTATTACTGTCCGTATTACTCTTGCCTTTATCCTTAATAATATTATTATTATCGCTATAACTGTTATTATTGTTCTTGTTACTATTATTATTATCGCTATAACTGGTATTATTATTCTTGTTACTATTATTACTGTCCGTATTACTCTTGCCTTTATCCTTAATACTATTATTATTATCGGTATAACTGTTATTACTATTCTTGTTACTACTATTATTATCCCTATTCCTCTTGTCTTTCTCCTTATAACTATTATAATTATCCTTATTATTATTATTATTATCGCTATAACTGTTGATATTATTCTTGTTACTATTTTTATTATCCCTATTCCTCTTGTCTTTCTCCTTATAACTATTATAATTATCTTTATTATTATTATTATTATCGCTATAACTGTTGTTATTATTCTTGTTACTATTTTTATTATCGCTATAACTGTTGTTATTATTCTTGTTACTATTATTATTATCCCTATTCCTCTTGTCCTTCTCCTTAATAGTATTATTATTATCGCTATAACTGTTATTATTATTCTTGTTACTATTGTTACTATCCGTATTAGTCTTGCCTTTATCCCTATAACTATTATTATTATCCTTATTACTATTATTATTATCGCTATAACTGTTATTATTATCCTTAATACTATTATTATTATCGCTATAACTGTTATTATTATGGTTATTCTATTGTTACTATCCCTATTACTCTTGTCTTTATCCTTATGACTATTATTATTATCCTTATTACTATTATTATTATCGCTATAACTGTTATTATTATTCTTGCTACTATTATTACTGTCCGTATTACTCTTGCCTTTATCCTTAATACTATTATTATTATCGCTATAACTGTTATTATTATTCTTATTACTATTATTATTATCGCTATAACTGTTATTATTATTCTTATTACTATTACTATTATCCGTATTCCACTTGTCTTTATCCTTATAAATATTACTATTATCCTTATTATTATTATTATTATTATCCTTATTACTATTATTATTATCGCTATAACTCTTATTATTATCCTTATTACTATTATTATTATCGCTATAACTGTTATTATTATTCTTATTACTATTACTATTATCCGTATTCCACTTGTCTTTATCCTTATAACTATTACTATTATCCTTATTATTATTATTATTATTATCCTTATTACTATTATTATTATCGCTATAAACTGTTATTATTATCCTTATTACTATTATTATTATCGCTATAACTGCTATTATTATCCTTAATACTATTATTATTATCGCTATAACTGTTATTATTATGGTTATTCTATTGTTACTATCCCTATTACTCTTGTCTTTATCATTATAACTATTATTATTATCCTTATTATTATTATTATAATCGCTATAACTGTTGCTATTATTCTTGTTACTATTTTTATTATCCCTATTCCTCTTGTCTTTATCCATATAACTATTATTATTAATCCTTATTACTATTATTATTATCGCTATAACGGTTATTATTATTGTTATTACTATTATTATTATCGCTATAACTGTTTTTATTATCCTTATTCTGTTGTTACTATCCGTATTACTCTTGTCTTTATCCTTATAACTATTATTATTATCGCTAATAACTGTTATTATTATTCTTATTACTATTATTATTATCGCTATAACTGTTATTATTATGGTTATTCTATTGTTACTATCCCTATTACTTTTGTCTTTATCCTTATAACTATTATTATTATCCTTATTACTATTATTATTATCGCTATAACTGTTATTATTATCCTTATTACTATTATTATTATCGCCATAACTGTTATTATTATGCTGATTCTATTGTTACTATCTCTATTACTCTTGTCTTTATCCTTATAACTATTATCATTATCCTTATGGCTATTATTATTATCGCTATAACTGTTATTATTATTCTTGTTGCTATTATTATTATCCCTATTGCCCTTGTCTTTATCCTTATAACTATTATTATTATCCTTATTACTATTATTATTATCGCTATAACTGTTATTATTATCCTTATTACTATTATTATTATCGCTATAACTGTTATTATTATCCTTATTACTATTATTATTATCGCCATAACTGTTATTATTATGCTGATTCTATTGTTACTATCTCTATTACTCTTGTCTTTATCCTTATAACTATTATCATTATCCTTATGGCTATTATTATTATCGCTATAACTGTTATTATTATTCTTGTTGCTATTATTATTATCCCTATTGCCCTTGTCTTTATCCTTATAACTATTATTATTATCCTTATTACTATTATTATTATCGCTATAACTGTTATTATTATCCTTATTACTATTATTATTATCGCTATAACTGTTATTATTATGCTGATTCTATTGTTACTATCTCTATTACTCTTGTCTTTATCCTTATAACTATTATCATTATCCTTATGGCTATTATTATTATCGCTATAACTGTTATTATTATTCTTGTTGCTATTATTATTATCCCTACTGCCCTTGTCTTTGTCCTTATAACTATTATTATTATCCTTATTATTATTATTATTTTCGCTATAACTGTTATTATTATGTTTATTCTATTGTTACTAGCCGTATTACTCTTGCCTTTATCATTATAACTATTATTATTATCGCTATAACTGTTATTATTATTCTTATTACTATTACCATTATCCCTATTCCTCTTGTCTTCATCTTTATAACTATTATTATTATTCTTATTACTATTATTATTATCGCTATAACTGTTATTATTATCCTTAATACTATTATTATTATCGCTATAACTGTTATTATTATTCTTATTACTATTATTATTATCGCTATAACTGTTATTATTATTCTTATTACTATTACTATTATCCGTATTCCACTTGTCTTTATCCTTATAACTATTACTATTATCCTTATTATTATTATTATTATTATCCTTATTACTATTATTATTATCGCTATAACTGTTATTATTATTCTTATTACTATTACTATTATCCGTATTCCACTTGTCTTTATCCTTATAACTATTACTATTATCCTTATTATTATTATTATTATTATCCTTATTACTATTATTATTATCGCTATAACTGTTATTATTATCTTTATTACTATTATTATTATCCTTAATACTATTATTATTATCGCTATAACTGTTATTATTATTCTTGTTACTATTATTATTATCCCTATTCCTCTTGTCTTTCTCCTTATAACTATTATTATTAACCTTATTATTATTATTATTTTCGCTATAACTGTTATTATTATCCTTATTACTATTATTATTATCGCTATAACTGTTATTATTATGCCTATTCTATTGTTACTATCTCTATTACTCTTGTCTTTCTCCTCACAACTATTATTATTATCCTTATTATTATTATTATTATCGCTATAACTGTTACTATTATTCTTGTTACTATTATTATTATCCCCATTCCTCTTGTCTTTATCCATATAACTATTATTATTAATCCTTATTACTATTATTATTATCGCTATAAACTGTTATTATTATCCTTATTCTGTTGTTACTATCCGTATTACTCTTGTCTTTATCCTTATAACTATTATTATTATCGCTAATAACTGTTATTATTATTCTTATTACTATTATTATTATCGCTATAACTGTTATTATTATGGTTATTCTATTGTTACTATCCCTATTACTTTTGTCTTTATCCTTATAACTATTATTATTATCCTTATTAACTATTATTATTATCGCTATAACTGTTATTATTATCCTTATTACTATTATTATTATCGCCATAACTGTTATTGTTATGCTGATTCTATTGTTACTATCTCTATTACTCTTGTCTTTATCCTTATAACTATTATCATTATCCTTATGGCTATTATTATTATCGCTATAACTGTTATTATTGTTCTTGTTACTATTATTATTATCGCTATAACTGTTGTTATTATTCTTGTTACTATTATTATTATCCCTATTCCTCTTGTCCTTCTCCTTAATACTATTATTATTATCGCTATAACTGTTATTATTATTCTTGTTACTATTGTTACTGTCCGTATTACTCTTGCCTTTATCCTTAATACTATTATTATTATCGCTATAACTGTTATTATTATTTCTTGTTACTATTATATTATACCTATTCCTCTTGTCTTTCTCCTTATAACTATTATTATTATCCTTATAATTATTATTATTATCGCTATAACTGTTGCTATCATTCTTGTTACTATTTTATTATCCCTATTCCTCTTGTCTTTCTCCTTATATCTATTATTATTATCGCTACAACTGTTATTATTATTCTTATTACTATTATTATTATCCCTATTGCCCTTGTCTTTATCCCCGTAACTATTATTATTATCCTTATTACTCTTATTATTATCGCTATAACTGTTATTATTATGGTTATTCTATTGTTACTATCCCTATTACTCTTGTCTTTATCCTTATAACTATTATTATTATCCTTATTACTATTATTATTATCGCTATAACTGTTATTATTATTCTTGTTACTATTATTACTGTCCGTATTACTCTTGCCTTTATCCTTAATACTATTATTATTATCGCTATAAACTGTTATTATTATTCTTGTTACTATTATATTATACCTATTCCTCTTGTCTTTCTCCTTATAACTATTATTATTATCCTTATAATTATTATTATTATCGCTATAACTGTTGCTATTATTCTTGTTACTTTTTTTTATTATCCCTATTCCTCTTGTCTTTCTCCTTATAACTATTATTATTATCGCTATAACTGTTATTATTATTCTTATTACTATTATTATTATCGCTATAACTGTTATTATTATTCTTGTTACTATTATTACTGTCCGTATTACTCTTGCCTTTATCCTTAATACTATTATTATTATCGCTAAAACTGTTATTATTATTCTTATTACTATTACTATTATCCGTATTCCTCTTGTCTTTATCCTTATAACTATTATTATTATCGCTAATAACTGTTATTATTATTCTTATTACTATTATTATTATCGCTATAACTGTTATTATTATGGTTATTTTATTGTTACTATCCCTATTACTCTTGTCTTTATCCTTATAACTATTATTATTATCCTTATTATTATTATTATTATCAATATAACTGTTACTATTATCTTGTTACTATTATTATTATCCCTATTCCTCTTGTCTTTCTCCTTATAAACTATTATTATTATCCTTAACACTATTATTATTATCGCTATAACTGTTATTATTATTCTTGTTACTATTATTACTGTCCGTATTACTCTTGCCTTTATCCTTAATAATATTATTATTATCGCTATAACTGTTATTATTGTTCTTGTTACTATTATTATTATCGCTATAACTGGTATTATTATTCTTGTTACTATTATTACTGTCCGTATTACTCTTGCCTTTATCCTTAATACTATTATTATTATCGGTATAAACTGTTATTACTATTCTTGTTACTACTATTATTATCCCTATTCCTCTTGTCTTTCTCCTTATAACTATTATAATTATCCTTATTATTATTATTATTATCGCTATAACTGTTGATATTATTCTTGTTACTATTTTTATTATCCCTATTCCTCTTGTCTTTCTCCTTATAACTATTATAATTATCTTTATTATTATTATTATTATCGCTATAACTGTTGTTATTATTCTTGTTACTATTTTTATTATCGCTATAACTGTTGTTATTATTCTTGTTACTATTATTATTATCCCTATTCCTCTTGTCCCTTCTCCTTAATAGTATTATTATTATCGCTATAACTGTTATTATTATTCTTGTTACTATTGTTACTATCCGTATTAGTCTTGCCTTTATCCCTATAACTATTATTATTATCCTTATTACTATTATTATTATCGCTATAACTGTTATTATTATCCTTAATACTATTATTATTATCGCTATAACTGTTATTATTATGGTTATTCTATTGTTACTATCCCTATTACTCTTGTCTTTATCCTTATGACTATTATTATTATCCTTATTACTATTATTATTATCGCTATAACTGTTATTATTATTCTTGCTACTATTATTACTGTCCGTATTACTCTTGCCTTTATCCTTAATACTATTATTATTATCGCTATAACTGTTATTATTATTCTTATTACTATTATTATTATCGCTATAACTGTTATTATTATTCTTATTACTATTACTATTATCCGTATTCCACTTGTCTTTATCCTTATAAATATTACTATTATCCTTATTATTATTATTATTATTATCCTTATTACTATTATTATTATCGCTATAACTCTTATTATTATCCTTATTACTATTATTATTATCGCTATAACTGTTATTATTATTCTTATTACTATTACTATTATCCGTATTCCACTTGTCTTTATCCTTATAACTATTACTATTATCCTTATTATTATTATTATTATTATCCTTATTACTATTATTATTATCGCTATAACTGTTATTATTATCCTTATTACTATTATTATTATCGCTATAACTGCTATTATTATCCTTAATACTATTATTATTATCGCTATAACTGTTATTATTATGGTTATTCTATTGTTACTATCCCTATTACTCTTGTCTTTATCATTATAACTATTATTATTATCCTTATTATTATTATTATAATCGCTATAACTGTTGCTATTATTCTTGTTACTATTTTTATTATCCCTATTCCTCTTGTCTTTATCCATATAACTATTATTATTAATCCTTATTACTATTATTTATATCGCTATAACGGTTATTATTATTGTTATTACTATTATTATTATCGCTATAAACTGTTTTTATTATCCTTATTCTGTTGTTACTATCCGTATTACTCTTGTCTTATCCTTATAACTATTATTATTATCGCTAATAACTGTTATTATTATTCTTATTACTATTATTATTATCGCTATAACTGTTATTATTATGGTTATTCTATTGTTACTATCCCTATTACTTTTGTCTTTATCCTTATAACTATTATTATTATCCTTATTACTATTATTATTATCGCTATAACTGTTATTATTATCCTTATTACTATTATTATTATCGCCATAACTGTTATTATTATGCTGATTCTATTGTTACTATCTCTATTACTCTTGTCTTTATCCTTATAACTATTATCATTATCCTTATGGCTATTATTATTATCGCTATAACTGTTATTATTATTCTTGTTGCTATTATTATTATCCCTATTGCCCTTGTCCTTTATCCTTATAACTATTATTATTATCCTTATTACTATTATTATTATCGCTATAACTGTTATTATTATCCTTATTACTATTATTATTATCGCTATAACTGTTATTATTATCCTTATTACTATTATTATTATCGCCATAACTGTTAATATTATGCTGATTCTATTGTTACTATCTCTATTACTCTTGTCTTTATCCTTATAACTATTATCATTATCCTTATGGCTATTATTATTATCGCTATAACTGTTATTATTATTCTTGTTGCTATTATTATTATCCCTATTGCCCTTGTCTTTATCCTTATAACTATTATTATTATCCTTATTACTATTATTATTATCGCTATAACTGTTATTATTATCCTTATTACTATTATTAATATCGCTATAACTGTTATTATTATGCTGATTCTATTGTTACTATCTCTATTACTCTTGTCTTTATCCTTATAACTATTATCATTATCCTTATGGCTATTATATTATCGCTATAACTGTTATTATTATTCTTGTTGCTATTATTATTATCCCTACTGCCCTTGTCTTTGTCCTTATAACTATTATTATTATCCTTATTATTATTATTATTTTCGCTATAAACTGTTATTATTATGTTTATTCTATTGTTACTAGCCGTATTACTCCTTCTTTGCCTTTATCATTATAACTATTATTATTATCGCTATAACTGTTAATATTATTCTTATTACTATTACCATTATCCCTACTCCTCTTGTCTTCATCTTTATAACTATTATTATTATTCTTATTACTATTATTATTATCGCTATAAACTGTTATTATTATCCTTAATACTATTATTATTATCGCTATAACTGTTATTATTATTCTTATTACTATTATTATTATCGCTATAACTGTTATTATTATTCTTATTACTATTACTATTATCCGTATTCCACTTGTCTTTATCCTTATAACTATTACTATTATCCTTATTATTATTATTATTATATCCTTATTACTATTATTATTATCGCTATAACTGTTATTATTATTCTTATTACTATTACTATTATCCGTATTCCACTTGTCTTTATCCTTTATAACTATTACTATTATCCTTATTATTATTATTATTATTATCCTTATTACTATTATTATTATCGCTATAACTGTTATTATTATCTTTATTACTATTATTATTATCCTTAATACTATTATTATTATCGCTATAACTGTTATTATTATTCTTGTTACTATTATTATAATCCCTATTCCTCTTGTCTTTCTCCTTATAACTATTATTATTAACCTTATTATTATTATTATTTTCGCTATAACTGTTATTATTATCCTTATTACTATTATTATTATCGCTATAACTGTTATTATTATGCCTATTCTATTGTTACTATCTCTATTACTCTTGTCTTTCTCCTCACAACTATTATTATTATCCTTATTATTATTATTATATCGCTATAACTGTTACTATTATTCTTGTTACTATTATTATTATCCCCATTCCTCTTGTCTTTATCCATATAACTATTATTATTAATCCTTATTACTATTATTATTATCGCTATAACTGTTATTATTATCCTTATTCTGTTGTTACTATCCGTATTACTCTTGTCTTTATCCTTATAACTATTATTATTATCGCTAATAACTGTTATTATTATTCTTATTACTATTATTATTATCGCTATAACTGTTATTATTATGGTTATTCTATTGTTACTATCCCTATTACTTTTGTCTTTATCCTTATAACTATTATTATTATCCTTATTACTAATTAATTATTATCGCTATAACTGTTATTATTATCCTTATTACTATTATTATTATCGCCATAACTGTTATTGTTATGCTGATTCTATTGTTACTATCTCTATTACTCTTGTCTTTATCCTTATAACTATTATCATTATCCTTTGGCTATTATTATTATCGCTATAACTGTTATTATTGTTCTTGTTACTATTATTATTATCGCTATAACTGTTGTTATTATTCTTGTTACTATTATTATTATCCCTATTCCTCTTGTCCTTCTCCTTAATACTATTATTATTATCGCTATAACTGTTATTATTATTCTTGTTACTATTGTTACTGTCCGTATTACTCTTGCCTTTATCCTTAATACTATTATTATTACCGCTATAACTGTTATCATTATTCTTGTTTTACTATTATTATTATCCCTATTACTCTTGTCTTTCTCCTTATAACTATTATTATTATACTTATTATTATTATTTTTTGTCGCTATAACTGTTATTATTATTCTTATTACTATTATTATTATCCCTATTGCCCTTGTCTTTATCCCTATAACTATTATTATTATCCTTATTACTATTATTATTATCGCTATAACTGTTATTATTATGGTTATTCTATTGTTACTAT
>CAMAOC010000255.1:0-80156 GCA_945859555.1 Megachile ligniseca
TAAGGATAAAGGCAAGAGTAATACGGATAGTAACAATAGAATAAGGATAATAATAACAGTTATAGCGATAATAATAATAATAATAATAAGGATAATAATAATAGTAATAGGGATAAAGGCAAGAGTAATAGGGATAGTAGCATTAGAATATGGATAATAATAACAGTTATAGCGATAATAATAATAATAGTAAGGACAATAATAATAGTTACAAGGATAAATACAAGAGGAATAGGGATAATAATAATAGTAATAAGAATAATAATAACAGTTATAGCGATAATAATAATAGTAATAAGGATAATAATAATAGTTATAAGGATAAAGGCAAGAGTAATGCGGATAGTAACAATGGAATGAGGATAATAATAATAGTAATAAGAATAATAATAACAGTTATAGCGATAATAATTATAGTAATAAGGATAATAATAACAGTTATAGCGATAATAATAATAGTAACAAGGATAATAATAGTAGTTATAAGGATAATGACAAGAGGAATAGGGATAATAATAATAGTAATAAGAATAATGATAACAGTTATCGCGGTAATAATAATAGTAATAAGGATAATAATAATACTTATAAGGATAAAGGCAAGAGTAATACGGATAGTAACAATAAAATAAGGATAAGAATAATAATTATAGCGATAATATTAATAATCATAAGGATAATAATAATAGTTATAAGGAGAAAGGGAAGAGTAATAGGGATAATAATAATAGTAATAAGAATAATAATAACAGTTACAGCGATAATAATAATAATAATAATAAGGATAATAATAATAGTTATAAGGATAAAGCCAAGAGGAATAGCGATAATAATAATAGTAATAAGTATAAGAATAGTAGTTATAGCGATAATAATAATAATAATTAGCATAATAATAATAGTTATAAGGATAAAGACAAGAGGAATAGGGATAATAATAATAGTAATAAGAATAATAATAACAGTTATAGCGATAATAATAATAATAATGATAAGGATAATAATAGTTACAAGGATAAATACAAGAGGAATAGGGATAATAATAATAGTAATAAGAATAATAATAACAGTTATAGCGATACTAATAAAAATAATAAGGATAAAGGCAAGAGTAATACGGATAGTAACATTAGAATAAGGATAATAGTAATAGTTATAGCGATAATATTAATAATCATAAGGATAATAATAATATTTATAAGGATAAAGCCAAGAGGAATAGGGATAATAATAACAGTAATAAGAATAATAATAACAGTTGTAGCGATAATAATAATAGTAATAAGGATAATAATAATAATTATAAGGATAACGTCAAGAGGAATAGGGATAATAATAATAGTAATAGGAGTAATAATAACAGTTATAGCGATAATAATAAAAATAGTAAGTATAAGAATAATAGTTATAAGGGTAAAGGCAAGAGTAATACGGATAGTAACAATAGAATAAGGATAAGAATAATAGTTATAGCGATAATATTAATAATCATAAGGATAATAATAATAGTTATAAGGATAAAGACAAGAGGAATAGCGATAATAATAATAGTAATAAGTATAAGAATAATAGTTATAGCGATAATAATAATAGTTATAAGGATAATGACAAGAGGAATAGGGATAATAATAATAGTAATAGGAGTAATAATAACAGTTATAGCGATAATAATAATAGTAATAAGTATAAGAATAATAGTTATTAGGATAAAGGCAAGAGTAATACGGATAGTAACAATAGAATAAGGATAAGAATAATAGTTATAGCGATAATATTAATAATCATAAGGATAATAATAATAGTAATAAGAATAATAATAACAGTTATAGCGATAATAATTATAGTAATAAGGATAATAATAACAGTTATAGCGATAATAATAATAGTAACAAGGATAATAATAGTAGTTATAAGGATAATGACAAGAGGGATAGGGATAATAATAATAGTAATAAGAATAAGGATAACAGTTATAGCGATAATAATAATAGTAATAAGGATAATACTAATAGTTATAAGGATAAAGGCGAGCGTAATACGGATAGTAACAATAGAATAAGGATAAGAATAATAGTTATAGCGGTAATATTAATAATCATAAGGATAATAATAATAGTTATAATGATAAAGGCAAGAGTAATACGGATAGTAACAATAGAATAAGGGTAATAATAACAGTTATGGCGATAAAAATCATAATAATAAGGATAACAATAATAGTTACAAGGATAAATACAAGAGCAATAGGGATAATAATAATAGTAATAAGAATAATGATAACAGTTATAGCGATTATATTAATACTAATAAGGATAATAATAATAGTTATAAGGATAAAGGCAAGAGTAATACGGATAGTAACAATAGAATAAGGATAATAATAACAGTTATAGCGATAATAATAATATCATACAATATCATATAATATCATAATATCATATATAATGATATAATAATAATAAGGATAATAATAATAGTTATAAGGATAATGGCAAGAGTAATACAGATAGTAACAATAGAATAATGATAATAGTAACAGTTATAGCGATAAAAATCATAATAATAAGGATAATAATAATAGTTATAAGGATAAAGGCAAGAGTAATACGGATAGTAACAATAGAATAAGGATAATAATAAAAGTTATAGCGATAATAATAATAATAATAATAAGGATAATAATAATAGTAATAAGGATAAAGGCAAGAGTAACACGGATAGTAACAATAGAATAAGGATAATAATAACAGTTAGAGCGATAATAATAATATCATACAACATCATATAATATCATAATATCATATATAATGATATAATAATAATAAGGATAATAGTAATAGTTATAAGGATAATGGCAAGAGTAATACAGATAGTAACAATAGAATGAGGGTAATAATAACAGTTATAGCGATAAAAATCATAATAATAAGAATAATAATAATAGTTATAAGGATAAAGACAAGAGGAATAGGGATAATAATAATAGTAATAAGAATAATATTAACAGTTATAGCGATACTAATAATAGTAATAAGGATAATAATAACAGTTATAGCGATAATAATAAGAGTAACAAGGATAATAATAGTAGTTATAAGGATAATGACAAGAGGAATAGGGATAATAATAATAGTAATAAGAATAATGATAACAGTTATAGCGATAATAATAATAGTAATAAGGATAATAATAATAGTTGTAAGGATAAAGGCGAGCGTAATACGGATAGTAACAATAGAATAAGGATAAGAATAATAGTTATAGCGATAATATTAATAATCATAAGGATAATAATAATAGTTATAAGGATAAAGACAAGAGGAATAGGGATAATAATAATAGTAATAAGAATAATAATAACAGTTATAGCGATAATAATAATAGTAATAAGGATAATAATAATAGTTATAAGGATAAAGGCAAGAGTAATGCGGATAGTAACAATAGAATGAGGATAATAATAATAGTAATAAGAATAATAATAACAGTGATAGCGATAATAATTATAGTAATAAGGATAAAGGCAAGAGCAATACGGATAGTAACAATAGAATAAGGATAATAATAACAGTTATAGCGATAATAATAATAGTTACAAGAATAATAATAACAGTTATAGCGATATAAATAATAGTAATAAGGATAATAATAACAGTTGTAGCGATAATAATAATGGTAATAAGGATAATAATAAAGTTATAAGGTTAAAGGCAAGAGTAATACGGATAGTAACAATAGAATAAGTATAATAATAACAGTTATAGCGATAATAATAATAGTAATATGGATAATAATAATAGTAATAAGGATAAAGACAAGAGTAATACGGATAGTAACAATAGAATGAGGATAATTATAACTGTTATAGCGATAATAATAATAGTAATAGGTATAAGAATAATAGTTATACGGATAAAGACAAGAGTAATACGGATAGTAATAATTAAATAAGGACAATAATAACAGATATAGCGATAATAATAATAGTTACAAGAATAATAATAACAGTTATAGCGATATAAATAATAGTAATAAGGATAATAATAACAGTTGTAGCGATAATAATAATGGTAATAAGCATAATAATAAAGTTATAAGGATAAAGGCAAGAGTAACACGGATAGTAACAGTAGAATAAGGATAATAATAACAGTTATAGCGATAATAATAATAGTAATAAGGATAATAATAATAGTTATAAGGATAAAGACAAAAGGAATAGGGATAGTAATAATAGCATAAAGATAATAATAACAGTTACAGCGATAATAATAATAGTAGTAAGGATAATAATAACAGTTATAGCGATAATAATAATAGTAATAAGGATTAATAATAATAGTCAAAAGGATAAAGACAAGAGGAATAGGGATAATAATAGTAGTAATAGGAATAGGGATAGTAATAGTAGTAATAGGAATAATAGTAACAGTTATAGCGATAATAATAATAGTAATAAGGATAATAATAATAATTATAAGGATAAAGAGAAGAGTAATAAGGATAGTAACAATAGAATAAGGATAATAATAACAGTTTGAGCGATAATGGTAATAATAATAAGGATGATAATAATAGTTATAAGGATAAAGACAAGAGAAATTCGGATAGTAACAATAGAATAAGGATAAGAATAACAGTTATTGCGATAATAATAATAGTATAAGGATAATAATCATAGTTACAAGGATAAATACAAGAGGAATAGGGATAATAATAATAGTAATAAGAATAATATTAACAGTTATAGCGATACTAATAATAGTAATAAGGATAAAGGCAAGAGTAATACGGATAGTAACATTAGAGTAAGGATAAGAATAATAGTTACAGCGATAATAATAATAATAATAATAAGGATAATAATAATAGTAATAAGGATAAGGGCAAGAGTAATACGGATAGTAACATTAGAATAAGGATAATAATAACAGTTATAGCGATAATAATAATAATAATAATAAGGATAATAATAATAGTAATAGGGATAAAGGCAAGAGTAATAGGGATAGTAGCATTAGAATATGGATAATAATAACAGTTATAGCGATAATAATAATAATAGTAAGGACAATAATAATAGTTACAAGGATAAATACAAGAGGAATAGGGATAATAATAATAGTAATAAGAATAATAATAACAGTTATAGCGATAATAATAATAGTAATAAGGATAATAATAATAGTTATAAGGATAAAGGCAAGAGTAATGCGGATAGTAACAATGGAATGAGGATAATAATAATAGTAATAAGAATAATAATAACAGTTATAGCGATAATAATTATAGTAATAAGGATAATAATAACAGTTATAGCGATAATAATAATAGTAACAAGGATAATAATAGTAGTTATAAGGATAATGACAAGAGGAATAGGGATAATAATAATAGTAATAAGAATAATGATAACAGTTATCGCGGTAATAATAATAGTAATAAGGATAATAATAATACTTATAAGGATAAAGGCAAGAGTAATACGGATAGTAACAATAAAATAAGGATAAGAATAATAATTATAGCGATAATATTAATAATCATAAGGATAATAATAATAGTTATAAGGAGAAAGGGAAGAGTAATAGGGATAATAATAATAGTAATAAGAATAATAATAACAGTTACAGCGATAATAATAATAATAATAATAAGGATAATAATAATAGTTATAAGGATAAAGCCAAGAGGAATAGCGATAATAATAATAGTAATAAGTATAAGAATAGTAGTTATAGCGATAATAATAATAATAATTAGCATAATAATAATAGTTATAAGGATAAAGACAAGAGGAATAGGGATAATAATAATAGTAATAAGAATAATAATAACAGTTATAGCGATAATAATAATAATAATGATAAGGATAATAATAGTTACAAGGATAAATACAAGAGGAATAGGGATAATAATAATAGTAATAAGAATAATAATAACAGTTATAGCGATACTAATAAAAATAATAAGGATAAAGGCAAGAGTAATACGGATAGTAACATTAGAATAAGGATAATAGTAATAGTTATAGCGATAATATTAATAATCATAAGGATAATAATAATATTTATAAGGATAAAGCCAAGAGGAATAGGGATAATAATAACAGTAATAAGAATAATAATAACAGTTATAGCGATAATAATAATAGTAATAAGGATAATAATAATAATTATAAGGATAACGTCAAGAGGAATAGGGATAATAATAATAGTAATAGGAGTAATAATAACAGTTATAGCGATAATAATAAAAATAGTAAGTATAAGAATAATAGTTATAAGGGTAAAGGCAAGAGTAATACGGATAGTAACAATAGAATAAGGATAAGAATAATAGTTATAGCGATAATATTAATAATCATAAGGATAATAATAATAGTTATAAGGATAAAGACAAGAGGAATAGCGATAATAATAATAGTAATAAGTATAAGAATAATAGTTATAGCGATAATAATAATAGTTATAAGGATAATGACAAGAGGAATAGGGATAATAATAATAGTAATAGGAGTAATAATAACAGTTATAGCGATAATAATAATAGTAATAAGTATAAGAATAATAGTTATTAGGATAAAGGCAAGAGTAATACGGATAGTAACAATAGAATAAGGATAAGAATAATAGTTATAGCGATAATATTAATAATCATAAGGATAATAATAATAGTAATAAGAATAATAATAACAGTTATAGCGATAATAATTATAGTAATAAGGATAATAATAACAGTTATAGCGATAATAATAATAGTAACAAGGATAATAATAGTAGTTATAAGGATAATGACAAGAGGGATAGGGATAATAATAATAGTAATAAGAATAAGGATAACAGTTATAGCGATAATAATAGTAGTAATAAGGATAATACTAATAGTTATAAGGATAAAGGCGAGCGTAATACGGATAGTAACAATAGAATAAGGATAAGAATAATAGTTATAGCGGTAATATTAATAATCATAAGGATAATAATAATAGTTATAATGATAAAGGCAAGAGTAATACGGATAGTAACAATAGAATAAGGGTAATAATAACAGTTATGGCGATAAAAATCATAATAATAAGGATAACAATAATAGTTACAAGGATAAATACAAGAGCAATAGGGATAATAATAATAGTAATAAGAATAATGATAACAGTTATAGCGATTATAATAATACTAATAAGGATAATAATAATAGTTATAAGGATAAAGGCAAGAGTAATACGGATAGTAACAATAGAATAAGGATAATAATAACAGTTATAGCGATAATAATAATATCATACAATATCATATAATATCATAATATCATATATAATGATATAATAATAATAAGGATAATAATAATAGTTATAAGGATAATGGCAAGAGTAATACAGATAGTAACAATAGAATAATGATAATAGTAACAGTTATAGCGATAAAAATCATAATAATAAGGATAATAATAATAGTTATAAGGATAAAGGCAAGAGTAATACGGATAGTAACAATAGAATAAGGATAATAATAAAAGTTATAGCGATAATAATAATAATAATAATAAGGATAATAATAATAGTAATAAGGATAAAGGCAAGAGTAACACGGATAGTAACAATAGAATAAGGATAATAATAACAGTTAGAGCGATAATAATAATATCATACAACATCATATAATATCATAATATCATATATAATGATATAATAATAATAAGGATAATAGTAATAGTTATAAGGATAATGGCAAGAGTAATACAGATAGTAACAATAGAATGAGGGTAATAATAACAGTTATAGCGATAAAAATCATAATAATAAGAATAATAATAATAGTTATAAGGATAAAGACAAGAGGAATAGGGATAATAATAATAGTAATAAGAATAATATTAACAGTTATAGCGATACTAATAATAGTAATAAGGATAATAATAACAGTTATAGCGATAATAATAAGAGTAACAAGGATAATAATAGTAGTTATAAGGATAATGACAAGAGGAATAGGGATAATAATAATAGTAATAAGAATAATGATAACAGTTATAGCGATAATAATAATAGTAATAAGGATAATAATAATAGTTATAAGGATAAAGGCGAGCGTAATACGGATAGTAACAATAGAATAAGGATAAGAATAATAGTTATAGCGATAATATTAATAATCATAAGGATAATAATAATAGTTATAAGGATAAAGACAAGAGGAATAGGGATAATAATAATAGTAATAAGAATAATAATAACAGTTATAGCGATAATAATAATAGTAATAAGGATAATAATAATAGTTATAAGGATAAAGGCAAGAGTAATGCGGATAGTAGCAATAGAATGAGGATAATAATAATAGTAATAAGAATAATAATAACAGTGATAGCGATAATAATTATAGTAATAAGGATAAAGGCAAGAGCAATACGGATAGTAACAATAGAATAAGGATAATAATAACAGTTATAGCGATAATAATAATAGTTACAAGAATAATAATAACAGTTATAGCGATATAAATAATAGTAATAAGGATAATAATAACAGTTGTAGCGATAATAATAATGGTAATAAGGATAATAATAAAGTTATAAGGTTAAAGGCAAGAGTAATACGGATAGTAACAATAGAATAAGTATAATAATAACAGTTATAGCGATAATAATAATAGTAATATGGATAATAATAATAGTAATAAGGATAAAGACAAGAGTAATACGGATAGTAACAATAGAATGAGGATAATTATAACTGTTATAGCGATAATAATAATAGTAATAGGTATAAGAATAATAGTTATACGGATAAAGACAAGAGTAATACGGATAGTAATAATTAAATAAGGACAATAATAACAGATATAGCGATAATAATAATAGTTACAAGAATAATAATAACAGTTATAGCGATATAAATAATAGTAATAAGGATAATAATAACAGTTGTAGCGATAATAATAATGGTAATAAGCATAATAATAAAGTTATAAGGATAAAGGCAAGAGTAACACGGATAGTAACAGTAGAATAAGGATAATAATAACAGTTATAGCGATAATAATAATAGTAATAAGGATAATAATAATAGTTATAAGGATAAAGACAAAAGGAATAGGGATAGTAATAATAGCATAAAGATAATAATAACAGTTACAGCGATAATAATAATAGTAGTAAGGATAATAATAACAGTTATAGCGATAATAATAATAGTAATAAGGATTAATAATAATAGTCAAAAGGATAAAGACAAGAGGAATAGGGATAATAATAATAGTAATAGGAATAGGGATAGTAATAGTAGTAATAGGAATAATAGTAACAGTTATAGCGATAATAATAATAGTAATAAGGATAATAATAATAATTATAAGGATAAAGAGAAGAGTAATAAGGATAGTAACAATAGAATAAGGATAATAATAACAGTTTGAGCGATAATGGTAATAATAATAAGGATAATAATAATAGTTATAAGGATAAAGACAAGAGAAATTCGGATAGTAACAATAGAATAAGGATAATAATAATATTTATAAGGATAAAGACAAGAGGAATAGGGATAATAATAATAGTAATAAGAATAATAATAACAGTTATAGCGATAATAATAATAATAATAATAATAATAAGGATAATAATAATGGTTATAAGGATAAAGCCAAGAGGAATAGGGATAATAATAATAGTAATAAGCATAAGAATAGTAGTTATAGCGATAATAATAATAATAATAAGGATAGTAATAATAGTTATAAGGATAAAGACAAGAGGAATAGGGATAATAATAATAGTAATAAGTATAAGAATAGTAGTTATAGCGATAATAATAATAACAATAAGGATAATAATAATAGTTATAAGGATAAAGACAAGAGGAATAGGGATAATAATAATAGTAATAAGAATAATAATAACAGTTATAGCGATAATAATAATAGTAATAAGAATAATAATAACAGTTATAGCGATAATAATAATAGTTATAAGGATAAAGGCAAGAGGAATACGGATAGTAACAATAGAATAAGGATAAGAATAATAGTTATAAGGATAAAGGCAAGAGTAATGCGGATAGTAACAATAGAATGAGGATAATAATAATAGTAATAAGAATAATAATAACAGTTATAGCGATAATAATTATAGTAATAAGGATAATAATAACAGTTATAGCGATAATAATAATAGTAACAAGTATAATAATAGTAGTTATAAGGATAATGACAAGAGGAATAGGGATAATAATAATAGTAATAAGAATAATGATAACAGTTATCGCGATAATAATAATAGTAATAAGGATAATAATAATAGTTATAAGGATAAAGGCGAGCGTAATACGGATAGTAACATTAAAATAAGGATAAGAATAATAGTTATAGCGATAATATTAATAATCATAAGGATAATAATAATAGTTATAAGGATAAAGGCAAGAGTGATACGGATAGTAACAATAGAATAAGGATAATAATAACAGTTATAGCGATAATAATAATAATAATAATAAGGATAATAATAATAGTAATAAGGATAAAGGCAAGAGTAATACGGATAGTAACATTAGAATAAGGATAATAATAACAGTTATAGCGATCATAATAATAACATACAATATCATATAATATCATAATATCATATATAATAATATAATAATAATAAGGATAATAATAATAGTTATAAGGATAAAGGCAAGAGTAATACAGATAGTAACAATAGAATAAGGCTAATAATAACAGTTATAGCGATAAAAATAATAATAATAAGGATAATAATAATAGTTACAAGGATAAATACAAGAGGAATAGGGATAATAATAATAGTAATAAGAATAATAATAACAGTTATAGCGATAATAATAATAGTAATAAGGATAATAATAATAGTTATAAGGATAAAGGCAAGAGTAATGCGGATAGTAACAATAGAATGAGGATAATAATAATAGTAATACGGATAATGACAAGAGGAATAGCGATAATAATAATAGTAATAAGAATAATGATAACAGTTATAGCGATAATAATAATAGTAATTAGGATAAACAAATGGTTATAAGGATAAAGGCAAGAGTAATGCGGATAGTAACAATAGAATGAGGATAATAATAATAGTAATAAGAATAATAATAACAGTTATAGCGATAATAATAATAGTAATAAGGATAATAATAACAGTTATAGCGATAATAATAATAGTAACAAGGATAATAATAGTAGTTATAAGGGTAATGAAAAGAGGAATAGGGATAATAATAAAAGTAATAAGAATAATGATAACAGTTATAGCGATAATAATAATAGTTATAAGGATAAAGGCAAGAGTAATACGGATAGTTACATTAGAATAAGGATAATAATAACAGTTATAGCGATAATAATAATAACATACAATATCATATAATATCATAATATCATATATAATAATATAATAATAATAAGGATAATAATAGTAGTTATAAGGATAATGACAAGAGGAATAGGGATAATAATAATAGTAATAAGAATAATGATAACAGTTATCGCGATAATAATAATAGTAATAAGGATAAT
Organism: Megachile ligniseca; assembly: GCA_945859555.1. Lineage (NCBI taxonomy): Eukaryota > Metazoa > Arthropoda > Insecta > Hymenoptera > Megachilidae > Megachile > Megachile ligniseca. The sequence continues at coordinate 11,538 of CAMAOC010000255.1, forward strand.
AATAATAGTTATAAGGATAAAGGCGAGCGTAATACGGATAGTAACATTAAAATAAGGATAAGAATAATAGTTATAGCGATAATATTAATAATCATAAGGATAATAATAATAGTTATAAGGATAAAGGCAAGAGTGATACGGATAGTAACAATAGAATAAGGATAATAATAACAGTTATAGCGATAATAATAATAATAATAATAAGGATAATAATAATAGTAATAAGGATAAAGGCAAGAGTAATACGGATAGTAACATTAGAATAAGGATAATAATAACAGTTATAGCGATCATAATAATAACATACAATATCATATAATATCATAATATCATATATAATAATATAATAATAATAAGGATAATAATAATAGTTATAAGGATAAAGGCAAGAGTAATACAGATAGTAACAATAGAATAAGGCTAATAATAACAGTTATAGCGATAAAAATAATAATAATAAGGATAATAATAATAGTTACAAGGATAAATACAAGAGGAATAGGGATAATAATAATAGTAATAATAATAATAATAACAGTTATAGCGATAATAATAATAGTAATAAGGATAATGACAAGAGGAATAGCGATAATAATAATAGTAATAAGAATAATGATAACAGTTATAGCGATAATAATAATAGTAATTAGGATAAAAAAATGGTTATATGGATAAAGGCAAGAGTAATGCGGATAGTAACAATAGAATGAGGATAATAATAATAGTAATAAGAATAATAATAACAGTTATAGCGATAAAAATAATAATAATAAGGATAATAATAATAGTTACAAGGATAAATACAAGAGGAATAGGGATAATAATAATAGTAATAATAATAATAATAACAGTTATAGCGATAATAATAATAGTAATAAGAATAATGATAACAGTTATAGCGATAATAATAATAGTAATTAGGATAAAAAAATGGTTATATGGATAAAGGCAAGAGTAATGCGGATAGTAACAATAGAATGAGGATAATAATAATAGTAATAAGAATAATAATAACAGTTATAGCGATAATAATAATAGTAATAAGGATAATAATAACAGTTATAGCGATAATAATAATAGTAACAAGGATAATAATAGTAGTTATAAGGGTAATGACAAGAGGAATATGGATAACAATAAAAGTAATAAGAATAATGATAACAGTTATAGCCATAATAATAATAGTTATAAGGATAAAGGCAAGAGTAATACGGATAGTAACAATAGAATAAGGATAATAATAACAGTTATAGCGATAATAATAATAATAATAATAAGGATAATAATAATAGTAATAGGGATAAAGGCAAGAGTAATAGGGATAGTAGCATTAGAATATGGATAATAATAACAGTTATAGCGATAATAATAATAATAGTAAGGACAATAATAATAGTTACAAGGATAAATACAAGAGGAATAGGGATAATAATAATAGTAATAAGAATAATAATAATAGTTATAAGGATAAAGGCAAGAGTAATGCGGATAGTAACAATGGAATGAGGATAATAATAATAGTAATAAGGATAATAATAACAGTTATAGCGATAATAATTATAGTAATAAGGATAATAATAACAGTTATAGCGATAATAATAATAGTAACAAGGATAATAATAGTAGTTATAAGGGTAATGACAAGAGGAATATGGATAACAATAAAAGTAATAAGAATAATGATAACAGTTATAGCCATAATAATAATAGTTATAAGGATAAAGGCAAGAGTAATACGGATAGTAACAATAGAATAAGGATAATAATAACAGTTATAGCGATAATAATAATAATAATAATAAGGATAATAATAATAGTAATAGGGATAAAGGCAAGAGTAATAGGGATAGTAGCATTAGAATATGGATAATAATAACAGTTATAGCGATAATAATAATAATAGTAAGGACAATAATAATAGTTACAAGGATAAATACAAGAGGAATAGGGATAATAATAATAGTAATAAGAATAATAATAACAGTTATAGCGATAATAATAATAGTAATAAGGATAATAATAATAGTTATAAGGATAAAGGCAAGAGTAATGCGGATAGTAACAATGGAATGAGGATAATAATAATAGTAATAAGAATAATAATAACAGTTATAGCGATAATAATTATAGTAATAAGGATAATAATAACAGTTATAGCGATAATAATAATAGTAACAAGGATAATAATAGTAGTTATAAGGATAATGACAAGAGGAATAGGGATAATAATAATAGTAATAAGAATAATGATAACAGTTATCGCGGTAATAATAATAGTAATAAGGATAATAATAATACTTATAAGGATAAAGGCAAGAGTAATACGGATAGTAACAATAAAATAAGGATAAGAATAATAATTATAGCGATAATATTAATAATCATAAGGATAATAATAATAGTTATAAGGAGAAAGGGAAGAGTAATAGGGATAATAATAATAGTAATAAGAATAATAATAACAGTTACAGCGATAATAATAATAATAATAATAAGGATAATAATAATAGTTATAAGGATAAAGCCAAGAGGAATAGCGATAATAATAATAGTAATAAGTATAAGAATAGTAGTTATAGCGATAATAATAATAATAATTAGCATAATAATAATAGTTATAAGGATAAAGACAAGAGGAATAGGGATAATAATAATAGTAATAAGAATAATAATAACAGTTATAGCGATAATAATAATAATAATGATAAGGATAATAATAGTTACAAGGATAAATACAAGAGGAATAGGGATAATAATAATAGTAATAAGAATAATAATAACAGTTATAGCGATACTAATAAAAATAATAAGGATAAAGGCAAGAGTAATACGGATAGTAACATTAGAATAAGGATAATAGTAATAGTTATAGCGATAATATTAATAATCATAAGGATAATAATAATATTTATAAGGATAAAGCCAAGAGGAATAGGGATAATAATAACAGTAATAAGAATAATAATAACAGTTATAGCGATAATAATAATAGTAATAAGGATAATAATAATAATTATAAGGATAACGTCAAGAGGAATAGGGATAATAATAATAGTAATAGGAGTAATAATAACAGTTATAGCGATAATAATAAAAATAGTAAGTATAAGAATAATAGTTATAAGGGTAAAGGCAAGAGTAATACGGATAGTAACAATAGAATAAGGATAAGAATAATAGTTATAGCGATAATATTAATAATCATAAGGATAATAATAATAGTTATAAGGATAAAGACAAGAGGAATAGCGATAATAATAATAGTAATAAGTATAAGAATAATAGTTATAGCGATAATAATAATAGTTATAAGGATAATGACAAGAGGAATAGGGATAATAATAATAGTAATAGGAGTAATAATAACAGTTATAGCGATAATAATAGTAGTAATAAGTATAAGAATAATAGTTATTAGGATAAAGGCAAGAGTAATACGGATAGTAACAATAGAATAAGGATAAGAATAATAGTTATAGCGATAATATTAATAATCATAAGGATAATAATAATAGTAATAAGAATAATAATAACAGTTATAGCGATAATAATTATAGTAATAAGGATAATAATAACAGTTATAGCGATAATAATAATAGTAACAAGGATAATAATAGTAGTTATAAGGATAATGACAAGAGGGATAGGGATAATAATAATAGTAATAAGAATAAGGATAACAGTTATAGCGATAATAATAATAGTAATAAGGATAATACTAATAGTTATAAGGATAAAGGCGAGCGTAATACGGATAGCAACAATAGAATAAGGATAAGAATAATAGTTATAGCGGTAATATTAATAATCATAAGGATAATAATAATAGTTATAATGATAAAGGCAAGAGTAATACGGATAGTAACAATAGAATAAGGGTAATAATAACAGTTATGGCGATAAAAATCATAATAATAAGGATAACAATAATAGTTACAAGGATAAATACAAGAGCAATAGGGATAATAATAATAGTAATAAGAATAATGATAACAGTTATAGCGATTATATTAATACTAATAAGGATAATAATAATAGTTATAAGGATAAAGGCAAGAGTAATACGGATAGTAACAATAGAATAAGGATAATAATAACAGTTATAGCGATAATAATAATATCATACAATATCATATAATATCATAATATCATATATAATGATATAATAATAATAAGGATAATAATAATAGTTATAAGGATAATGGCAAGAGTAATACAGATAGTAACAATAGAATAATGATAATAGTAACAGTTATAGCGATAAAAATCATAATAATAAGGATAATAATAATAGTTATAAGGATAAAGGCAAGAGTAATACGGATAGTAACAATAGAATAAGGATAATAATAAAAGTTATAGCGATAATAATAATAATAATAATAAGGATAATAATAATAGTAATAAGGATAAAGGCAAGAGTAACACGGATAGTAACAATAGAATAAGGATAATAATAACAGTTAGAGCGATAATAATAATATCATACAACATCATATAATATCATAATATCATATATAATGATATAATAATAATAAGGATAATAGTAATAGTTATAAGGATAATGGCAAGAGTAATACAGATAGTAACAATAGAATGAGGGTAATAATAACAGTTATAGCGATAAAAATCATAATAATAAGAATAATAATAATAGTTATAAGGATAAAGACAAGAGGAATAGGGATAATAATAATAGTAATAAGAATAATATTAACAGTTATAGCGATACTAATAATAGTAATAAGGATAATAATAACAGTTATAGCGATAATAATAAGAGTAACAAGGATAATAATAGTAGTTATAAGGATAATGACAAGAGGAATAGGGATAATAATAATAGTAATAAGAATAATGATAACAGTTATAGCGATAATAATAATAGTAATAAGGATAATAATAATAGTTATAAGGATAAAGGCGAGCGTAATACGGATAGTAACAATAGAATAAGGATAAGAATAATAGTTATAGCGATAATATTAATAATCATAAGGATAATAATAATAGTTATAAGGATAAAGACAAGAGGAATAGGGATAATAATAATAGTAATAAGAATAATAATAACAGTTATAGCGATAATAATAATAGTAATAAGGATAATAATAATAGTTATAAGGATAAAGGCAAGAGTAATGCGGATAGTAACAATAGAATGAGGATAATAATAATAGTAATAAGAATAATAATAACAGTGATAGCGATAATAATTATAGTAATAAGGATAAAGGCAAGAGCAATACGGATAGTAACAATAGAATAAGGATAATAATAACAGTTATAGCGATAATAATAATAGTTACAAGAATAATAATAACAGTTATAGCGATATAAATAATAGTAATAAGGATAATAATAACAGTTGTAGCGATAATAATAATGGTAATAAGGATAATAATAAAGTTATAAGGTTAAAGGCAAGAGTAATACGGATAGTAACAATAGAATAAGTATAATAATAACAGTTATAGCGATAATAATAATAGTAATATGGATAATAATAATAGTAATAAGGATAAAGACAAGAGTAATACGGATAGTAACAATAGAATGAGGATAATTATAACTGTTATAGCGATAATAATAATAGTAATAGGTATAAGAATAATAGTTATACGGATAAAGACAAGAGTAATACGGATAGTAATAATTAAATAAGGACAATAATAACAGATATAGCGATAATAATAATAGTTACAAGAATAATAATAACAGTTATAGCGATATAAATAATAGTAATAAGGATAATAATAACAGTTGTAGCGATAATAATAATGGTAATAAGCATAATAATAAAGTTATAAGGATAAAGGCAAGAGTAACACGGATAGTAACAGTAGAATAAGGATAATAATAACAGTTATAGCGATAATAATAATAGTAATAAGGATAATAATAATAGTTATAAGGATAAAGACAAAAGGAATAGGGATAGTAATAATAGCATAAAGATAATAATAACAGTTACAGCGATAATAATAATAGTAGTAAGGATAATAATAACAGTTATAGCGATAATAATAATAGTAATAAGGATTAATAATAATAGTCAAAAGGATAAAGACAAGAGGAATAGGGATAATAATAATAGTAATAGGAATAGGGATAGTAATAGTAGTAATAGGAATAATAGTAACAGTTATAGCGATAATAATAATAGTAATAAGGATAATAATAATAATTATAAGGATAAAGAGAAGAGTAATAAGGATAGTAACAATAGAATAAGGATAATAATAACAGTTTGAGCGATAATGGTAATAATAATAAGGATAATAATAATAGTTATAAGGATAAAGACAAGAGAAATTCGGATAGTAACAATAGAATAAGGATAAGAATAACAGTTATTGCGATAATAATAATAGTATAAGGATAATAATCATAGTTACAAGGATAAATACAAGAGGAATAGGGATAATAATAATAGTAATAAGAATAATATTAACAGTTATAGCGATACTAATAATAGTAATAAGGATAAAGGCAAGAGTAATACGGATAGTAACATTAGAGTAAGGATAAGAATAATAGTTATAGCGATAATAATAATAATAATAATAAGGATAATAATAATAGTAATAAGGATAAGGGCAAGAGTAATACGGATAGTAACATTAGAATAAGGATAATAATAACAGTTATAGCGATAATAATAATAATAATAATAAGGATAATAATAATAGTAATAGGGATAAAGGCAAGAGTAATAGGGATAGTAGCATTAGAATATGGATAATAATAACAGTTATAGCGATAATAATAATAATAGTAAGGACAATAATAATAGTTACAAGGATAAATACAAGAGGAATAGGGATAATAATAATAGTAATAAGAATAATAATAACAGTTATAGCGATAATAATAATAGTAATAAGGATAATAATAATAGTTATAAGGATAAAGGCAAGAGTAATGCGGATAGTAACAATGGAATGAGGATAATAATAATAGTAATAAGAATAATAATAACAGTTATAGCGATAATAATTATAGTAATAAGGATAATAATAACAGTTATAGCGATAATAATAATAGTAACAAGGATAATAATAGTAGTTATAAGGATAATGACAAGAGGAATAGGGATAATAATAATAGTAATAAGAATAATGATAACAGTTATCGCGGTAATAATAATAGTAATAAGGATAATAATAATACTTATAAGGATAAAGGCAAGAGTAATACGGATAGTAACAATAAAATAAGGATAAGAATAATAATTATAGCGATAATATTAATAATCATAAGGATAATAATAATAGTTATAAGGAGAAAGGGAAGAGTAATAGGGATAATAATAATAGTAATAAGAATAATAATAACAGTTACAGCGATAATAATAATAATAATAATAAGGATAATAATAATAGTTATAAGGATAAAGCCAAGAGGAATAGCGATAATAATAATAGTAATAAGTATAAGAATAGTAGTTATAGCGATAATAATAATAATAATTAGCATAATAATAATAGTTATAAGGATAAAGACAAGAGGAATAGGGATAATAATAATAGTAATAAGAATAATAATAACAGTTATAGCGATAATAATAATAATAATGATAAGGATAATAATAGTTACAAGGATAAATACAAGAGGAATAGGGATAATAATAATAGTAATAAGAATAATAATAACAGTTATAGCGATACTAATAAAAATAATAAGGATAAAGGCAAGAGTAATACGGATAGTAACATTAGAATAAGGATAATAGTAATAGTTATAGCGATAATATTAATAATCATAAGGATAATAATAATATTTATAAGGATAAAGCCAAGAGGAATAGGGATAATAATAACAGTAATAAGAATAATAATAACAGTTATAGCGATAATAATTATAGTAATAAGGATAATAATAACAGTTATAGCGATAATAATAATAGTAACAAGGATAATAATAGTAGTTATAAGGATAATGACAAGAGGGATAGGGATAATAATAATAGTAATAAGAATAAGGATAACAGTTATAGCGATAATAATAATAGTAATAAGGATAATACTAATAGTTATAAGGATAAAGGCGAGCGTAATACGGATAGTAACAATAGAATAAGGATAAGAATAATAGTTATAGCGGTAATATTAATAATCATAAGGATAATAATAATAGTTATAATGATAAAGGCAAGAGTAATACGGATAGTAACAATAGAATAAGGGTAATAATAACAGTTATGGCGATAAAAATCATAATAATAAGGATAACAATAATAGTTACAAGGATAAATACAAGAGCAATAGGGATAATAATAATAGTAATAAGAATAATGATAACAGTTATAGCGATTATAATAATACTAATAAGGATAATAATAATAGTTATAAGGATAAAGGCAAGAGTAATACGGATAGTAACAATAGAATAAGGATAATAATAACAGTTATAGCGATAATAATAATATCATACAATATCATATAATATCATAATATCATATATAATGATATAATAATAATAAGGATAATAATAATAGTTATAAGGATAATGGCAAGAGTAATACAGATAGTAACAATAGAATAATGATAATAGTAACAGTTATAGCGATAAAAATCATAATAATAAGGATAATAATAATAGTTATAAGGATAAAGGCAAGAGTAATACGGATAGTAACAATAGAATAAGGATAATAATAAAAGTTATAGCGATAATAATAATAATAATAATAAGGATAATAATAATAGTAATAAGGATAAAGGCAAGAGTAACACGGATAGTAACAATAGAATAAGGATAATAATAACAGTTAGAGCGATAATAATAATATCATACAACATCATATAATATCATAATATCATATATAATGATATAATAATAATAAGGATAATAGTAATAGTTATAAGGATAAAGACAAGAGGAATAGGGATAATAATAATAGTAATAAGAATAATATTAACAGTTATAGCGATACTAATAATAGTAATAAGGATAATAATAACAGTTATAGCGATAATAATAAGAGTAACAAGGATAATAATAGTAGTTATAAGGATAATGACAAGAGGAATAGGGATAATAATAATAGTAATAAGAATAATGATAACAGTTATAGCGATAATAATAATAGTAATAAGGATAATAATAATAGTTATAAGGATAAAGGCGAGCGTAATACGGATAGTAACAATAGAATAAGGATAAGAATAATAGTTATAGCGATAATATTAATAATCATAAGGATAATAATAATAGTTATAAGGATAAAGACAAGAGGAATAGGGATAATAATAATAGTAATAAGAATAATAATAACAGTTATAGCGATAATAATAATAGTAATAAGGATAATAATAATAGTTATAAGGATAAAGGCAAGAGTAATGCGGATAGTAGCAATAGAATGAGGATAATAATAATAGTAATAAGAATAATAATAACAGTGATAGCGATAATAATTATAGTAATAAGGATAAAGGCAAGAGCAATACGGATAGTAACAATAGAATAAGGATAATAATAACAGTTATAGCGATAATAATAATAGTTACAAGAATAATAATAACAGTTATAGCGATATAAATAATAGTAATAAGGATAATAATAACAGTTGTAGCGATAATAATAATGGTAATAAGGATAATAATAAAGTTATAAGGTTAAAGGCAAGAGTAATACGGATAGTAACAATAGAATAAGTATAATAATAACAGTTATAGCGATAATAATAATAGTAATATGGATAATAATAATAGTAATAAGGATAAAGACAAGAGTAATACGGATAGTAACAATAGAATGAGGATAATTATAACTGTTATAGCGATAATAATAATAGTAATAGGTATAAGAATAATAGTTATACGGATAAAGACAAGAGTAATACGGATAGTAATAATTAAATAAGGACAATAATAACAGATATAGCGATAATAATAATAGTTACAAGAATAATAATAACAGTTATAGCGATATAAATAATAGTAATAAGGATAATAATAACAGTTGTAGCGATAATAATAATGGTAATAAGCATAATAATAAAGTTATAAGGATAAAGGCAAGAGTAACACGGATAGTAACAGTAGAATAAGGATAATAATAACAGTTATAGCGATAATAATAATAGTAATAAGGATAATAATAATAGTTATAAGGATAAAGACAAAAGGAATAGGGATAGTAATAATAGCATAAAGATAATAATAACAGTTACAGCGATAATAATAATAGTAGTAAGGATAATAATAACAGTTATAGCGATAATAATAATAGTAATAAGGATTAATAATAATAGTCAAAAGGATAAAGACAAGAGGAATAGGGATAATAATAATAGTAATAGGAATAGGGATAGTAATAGTAGTAATAGGAATAATAGTAACAGTTATAGCGATAATAATAATAGTAATAAGGATAATAATAATAATTATAAGGATAAAGAGAAGAGTAATAAGGATAGTAACAATAGAATAAGGATAATAATAACAGTTTGAGCGATAATGGTAATAATAATAAGGATAATAATAATAGTTATAAGGATAAAGACAAGAGAAATTCGGATAGTAACAATAGAATAAGGATAAGAATAACAGTTATTGCGATAATAATAATAGTATAAGGATAATAATCATAGTTACAAGGATAAATACAAGAGGAATAGGGATAATAATAATAGTAATAAGAATAATATTAACAGTTATAGCGATACTAATAATAGTAATAAGGATAAAGGCAAGAGTAATACGGATAGTAACATTAGAGTAAGGATAAGAATAATAGTTATAGCGATAATAATAATAATAATAATAAGGATAATAATAATAGTAATAAGGATAAGGGCAAGAGTAATACGGATAGTAACATTAGAATAAGGATAATAATAACAGTTATAGCGATAATAATAATATCATACAATATCATATAATATCATAATATCATATATAATGATATAATAATAATAAGGATAATAATAATAGTTATAAGGATAATGGCAAGAGTAATACAGATAGTAACAATAGAATAATGATAATAGTAACAGTTATAGCGATAAAAATCGTAATAATAAGGATAATAATAATAGTTACAAGGATAAATACAAGAGGAATAGGGATAATAATAATAGTAATAAGAATAATAATAACAGTTATAGCCATACTAATAATAGTAATAAGGATAAAGGCAAGAGTAATACGGATAGTAACATTAGAGTAAGGATAAGAATAATAGTTATAGCGATAATAATAATAATAATAATAAGGATAATAATAATAGTAATAAGGATAAAGGCAAGAGTAATACGGATAGTAACATTAGAATAAGGATAATAATAACAGTTATAGCGATAATAATAATATCATACAATATCATATAATATCATAATATCATATATAATGATATAATAATAATAAGGATAATAATAATAGTTATAAGGATAATGGCAAGAGTAATACAGATAGTAACAATAGAATGAGGGTAATAATAACAGTTATGGCGATAAAAATCATAATAATAAGGATAATAATAATAGTTATAAGGATAAAGACAAGAGGAATAGGGATAATAATAATAGTAATAAGAATAAGAATAACAGTTATAGCGCTAATAATAATAGTAATAAGGATAATAATAACAGTTATAGCGATAATAATAAGAGTAACAAGGATAATAATAGTAGTTATAAGGATAATGACAAGAGGAATAGGGATAATAATAATAGTAATAAGAATAATGATAACAGTTATAGCGATAATAATAATAGTAATAAGGATAATACTAATAGTTATAAGGATAAAGGCGAGCGTAATACGGATAGTAACAATAGAATAAGGATAAGAATAATAGTTATAGCGATAATATTAATAATCATAAGGATAATAATAATAGTTATAAGGATAAAGGCAAGAGTAATACGGATAGTAACAATAGAATAAGGATAATAATAATAGTTATAGCGACAATATTAATAATCATAAGGATAATAATAATAGTTATAAGGATAAAGGCAAGAGTAATGCGGATAGTAACAATAGAATGAGGATAATAATAATAGTTATAGCGATAATATTAATAATCATAAGGATAATAATAATAGTTATAAGGATAAAGACAAGAGGAATAGGGATAATAATAATAGTAATAAGAATAATAATAACAGTTATAGCGCTAATAATAATAGTAATAAGGACAATAATAACAGTTATAGCGATAATAATAATAATAATAATAATAATAATAATAATAATAGTTATAAGGATAAAGGCAAGAGTAATACGGATAGCAACAATAGAATAAGGATAATAATAACAGTTATAGCGATTATAATAATAGTAATAAGAATAATAGTAACAGTTATAGCGACAAGAATAATAATAATAACGATAATGATAATAGTTATAAGGATAATGACAAGGGGAATATGGATAATAATAATAGTAATAAGAATAGTGATAACTGTAATAATGATAATAGTAACATTTATAGCGATAATAATAATAGATATAAGTATATGAATAACAGTTATAAGGATAAAGAGAAGAGTAATACGGATAGTAATAATAGAATAAGGACAATAATAACAGTTATAGCGATAATAATAATAGTAATAAGGATAATGGCAACAGTAATACAGATAGTAACAATAGAATAAGGGTAATAATAACAGTTATAGCGACAAAAACCATAATAATAATAATAATAATAATAATAGTTACAAGGATAAATACAAGAGGAATAGGGATTACAATAACAGTAATAAGAATAATAATAACAGTTATAGCGATAATAATAATAGTAATAAGGATAAAAAAATAGTTATAAGGATAAAGGCAAGAGTAATACGGATAGTAACAATAGAATAAGGATAATAATAATAGCTATAGCGATAATATTAATAATCATAAGGATAATAATAATAGTTATAAGGATAAAGACAAGAGGAATAGGGATAATAATAATAGTAATAAGAATTGTTAGGGTAAGGTCAGGACCCTGAATATTGCACTTCGTGCCGTCTAGGTTACTGATGAAGGACCACCCAAATTTTATATACGGATTTGGGGCCGTAAGGAAGTTTAATGACTATTAGTTTGATAAACAAGAATAACAATTTATTTGTTATGTTTGATGTTGAAGTGTGTGAGTGTGTGAACGTACTAAGTGTATCTATCAGCTTGTGAGTCTAAGTACTCAACAAAAATGTGAACTATAACTGTTTGCTATTAACTATCTGCTGTTCTGACTTCTAATTTTGTTCTGATCTTTTTTGGCCTTTTTTGCCATATTTAAAACCTCTGTTCTCCCTTCCATTGCGCCCTTGGCGTGGTACTTTTCTGGAAGGGGAACAGGGGTTCCTACGGGGGAGGACGGCGTTTCTTAGAAAGTTTGGGTTTTTCCCAAAAACTTGTAACGCGTTCCCGGTCTGCTGAACCGTTATTTCTTAGGCCCACGATGTCCTTTGACCTTCGAGTCCTCGAGGTTTATGACATGGCCTGTGCCGCTGAAGCCGAAAAAATCTATGAGTGGATGACCATAAATGCCCCTTGCTAAAACTAAAATGTCACGTACCATCGTGGTGCTGGCACACAGATGATACGGATAATAAGCTATGGAATTCAAAAGCGGCCAATTTCTTCTGTCATGTCGTAAACCTGGTCTGTATGAAACTCTAACATGCCGCCCCCCTTGAACACACGGTGTGTTCAATACTCTAAATATGTACTATGCAGTGTTATAATCTGCGATCTATACTATCTCTATCTATTAATTAACTGATTAACTAATATTCTGACTTATAAATACTAGTGTATAAGTGTTATTTACATCTATATGGGAATGTCTGTACATTGATTTTTATATTCTATTCTGCGTTTGAAGTGTCTTGCGTTGGTAATACGCAGATTTTTGTAACTGGCCGTTTGTACAATCCGTTTGAGGTTTTTACGGAAACAACCCGTACAATTCCATCTTTGCCTTGGTGTAGCTCCGTAATCCTGCCAAGGCACCATTGTAGTGGGGGTAAATTGTCTTCCTTAATGATGACCAAGTCGCCCTCCGCTAGTTGATGATCTGTTGAGGATCTCCATTTGTCTCTCTGCTGTAGGTTATGTAAATATTCTTTCTGCCAACGCTGCCAAAAGTGCTGGAACATTTGCTGAACCAGTTGGTATCGGTTTAGTCTATTTATTTTGACATCTTTCAGATCGTATTCTGGTAACGCACTCAGGGAAGTGCCAACCAAAAAATGTCCGGGGGTTAGAGGATTTAAATCATGAGGATCTGATGAGATGGGGCTGAGAGGTCGGGAATTTAGGCATGATTCTATCTGGGTTAGCAGCGTATATAACTCTTCGAAGGTTAGTCTCTGCTCTCCAATGACTCGATTCAAATGATATTTAGTTAGTCTAACTGCACTTTCCCATAACCCTCCAAAATGTGGAGCTTGGGGAGGTATAAATTGCCATTGGATCTGGACTTCACTTAAGAAATTATTGATGCGTGTATTATAATCTTTACTTCTCACTAATGCATCTAACTCATTAAATCTATTTTTCGCTCCTACAAAGTTCGTTCCATTGTCGGAAAAAATACTATGACATCGGCCTCGACGAGCTATGAAACGTTTGAGGCAGTTTATGAAGGCATCTGTACTTAAATCTATAGCTAATTCTATGTGTATCGCTTTAGTAGCGAAACATACAAAAATACATATATACGATTTTATTGCTACTTTGCTTCGACTGCGTTCCTTAGTTAAAAAGGGACCAGCGTAGTCTATGCCGCAAGTGGAGAATGGTCGTGCGGGTGTCACCCTAGCAGCAGGTAACTGACCCATAGGGTACTGTACTCCCCGTGGGTTGACTCGAAAACACCTCACACAGCCTCTAATTATTCTTTTGACATTTCGTGTACAGTTAATTGGCCAGAAATTTTCACGCAATGACGAAATTACGTGCTGGCAACCCGCGTGAAGTAATCGATTATGTTCATGTCTGATAATTAAGTCCGTTAAGCTATGTTTTCCAGGCAATAAAATGGGATGTTTCTTATTATACTGAATGGGAGCGTTACTCAAGCGCCCGCCTACTCTAATAATTTCTGTTTCGTCTAAAAATGGAGCTAATGACTGCAAAGGACTTTGTTTCGGTATGTTCTGATTTTTCCTTAACGCGAGAAGTTCGTTGGGAAACATGTCTTTCTGTATAACCCGTATTAATGTGTTCTGGGCTTCCTGCAATTCTGCTATTGATAAACTACGGTTTTCTGAGTTTGTAGTTTGGTTTACTTTAATTTTCCGCGCATTGTTGATAAACCGGAGACAGTAAGCTGTTATTCTTAACAAACGATTGAATTCCGAATAACGATTTATAAATTCGTTACCGGTAGAGGTTGTCACGGCTACTATAATTGTGGATTTCTTTTTCTCGGGAATATCAATTTTTTCTACTATGGGTTGTGGCCAGAGGCTCGATTCATTCCTCAACCATGAAGGACCTGACCACCATAAATCATTGGTGCCCAGTGATTTCGGGGTACTTCCACGGGATATTAAATCCGCAGGATTGTCATGCGACCGAACATGATACCAATTACCTGCGTCGGTTAACTGTTGAATTTGAGTTACTCTGTTTGCTACAAAGATCTTCCATTTAATTGACTGACTACGAATCCACGCAAGTGTAATCGTCGAATCAGACCAATACTGCTCTCTAATTATTGGGATCCTAAGTGCTGATCTAACTTTATGAACTAATTTTGCGAGTAACAATGCACCGCATAATTCTAACTTAGGTAATGTTATAGTCTTTAACGGGGCAACTCTGGATTTTGAACATAGAAGACTAACCTCCCATTCACCTGGCCTTCTGCTTGACCGCAGGTAGACGCAGGCTCCATATGCCTTCTCTGAAGCATCGGAAAACCCGTGCAATTCGACTCCCTCGGTAGTAACAATTACTCGACGAGGAATTCTCAGCTCGTTTAAGTATGCTACTTCTTTTCTAAATTCTAACCATTGATTATGTAAATCCTGAGATACTGACTCATCCCAATTTGTTTGCAGTTGCCACAATTGTTGCATTATTAGCTTTGCACTGGTGATTACAGGACTGACTAAGCCTAAAGGATCAAAAATCTGAGCTATTTGCGACAAAATTGTGCGTTTTGTCACACGTTTATGTGACGACGGAGCTGTTAAGAAACGAAGTTCGTCTTTCTGTGGTGACCACTGTAACCCTAATATTTTTGGATCTTTATCCGCGCTTGACATTTTATCTGTGATATCTAGGAGGTTTTCTGAGAATGTCGGACTGTTAGTAGCCCATTTTCTTAATTTTAATCCTGCTGCTCCTAAAATATTTAACAGAGTTTCCTTTACCTGCTCTAATTCTGCTATTGTATTTACGCCCGTTAGCAAATCGTCGACGTAAAAATCGTTAATGATAATTGTGCTAACGGCTGGAGCTTCTTGTGCACAATCTAACCCGATTTGCTTTAAAACACGCGTAGCTAAGAATGGCGCGGAAGCGGTGCCGTACGTTACTGTATTTAACTCAAAGGTCTCAATTGGAGAATCGCTGTTTGATCGCCATAATATTCTTTGGAAACGACGCTGCGTAGGTTCTACCAAGACCTGTCTATACATTTTTTCTACATCTGCTGACAATACATACTGGTGAACTCTGAATCTTAAAAGGATATCTATTAATTCACTTTGAACTGTCGGACCGACCTTCTGAGTGTCGTTCAATGAAATGCCCGTGCTTGTTTTTGCCGAACCATCGAATACAACACGAAGTTTCGTCGTTGTACTCACTTCTCTGATAACGGCGTGGTGGGGAAGATAAAATGACCCTCCCGTTTCTGAATCTGCTACTGCAACTCGCGACATATGACCTAGAGTTTCATATTCACTCATGAACTTCACATATTCTTCGCGTAACTGAGGTTGTCTAACGAATCTAGCTTCTACTGATTTGAACCGATTCTCTGCCTGTTGTCGGGACGATCCTAATTTCCCTAACTGTTCATTGAACGGAATCTGCACTATGTACCGTCCAGTTTCGTCTCTATGTGTCGTGGCTTGAAAATGTACTTCACAGTCATCGACAGTGTCTTTATGATCTACCGTTACATCTTCAACCTTCCAAAATTGCTCTAATTGATTGGACAGGTCATGATTGGTAACGAGATGGCACCGCTGAACCGGAGCCTTACTCTGAATGGGCCACCTGATCGTTCCCCCTAAAACCCAACCTAGCTGCGTCTTTTGCCACAGTAAGTTGGTCCCTGCTCTTTGTTGGCCGACACATAACAAATGCCAGAACAATCCGGCACCGATCAACATGTCGATCGGCCGACACTTGTCGAAATCCGGATCTGCTAATCTGATATGTGTTGGTACAGAAATCGCTAATTTATTTATACTGACATTCGGCATGTCCTGCGTAATTTTATCTATTGCTAAACACGAAATACCGGCGTTGAAGTTATTAAGTCGTGAAGTTACTTTGATGTTGACCCTATCTCGTACTATTTTTAGTTTTCCGCCTATCCCTGATACTTGCATCTCTGTCGGCTCATATCTAATACCTAATTTTTTGCATAATTCATATGTGATGAAATTTGACTGAGACCCTGAATCAAGCAACGCCCGACATTCTAATTTTTGTCCCCATTTATTCTGGACGTAGATGACTGCTGTGGACAGAACACTGTGCTCCCACGCTCTATCTTCTACGTTAGCGACACACGATGTTATTTTATTGGAGTCTGAAGGACCCGCTTCCTCGGTCGAAACGTTGGTTGCTTGAGGAGCAACTTCCCTATGTAATAATATATGATGTTTCCTAGTGCAAACATCACAGTGTTTTCGTGTGCACGCCTTTACCTGATGACCTGTTTGCAAACAATTGTAGCAACTGCGAGATGTCTGAACTATTTTTGTTTTTTCATCGAGGGATAACGATTTGAATTTGTCGCATCGGAACAATGGGTGCCCAGCACCGCACGCTGGGCAGGTGCTCGGCGCGCTGGCGACGGTCGCCGTTGCGCGGAAAGGTCTGCGATTACCTGCTATTACTATTGGTATTTCACTTTTCACGGTTTGACTTGGGACATTAATGCTTTCTAAAAATAATGACCGTTCTTCTAAAAATCCTGCAAATTTGTTAAAGGTAACCCTATCTGAAGTTGTCGCACTCTTTTCCCATTCTCTTAATGAGGCTGTGTCTAATTTTCTGGACAAGATTGGAACAATCAAGGTATCCCATAGCTCTACTGGTTCATTTAACGATTTTAAAGCTGCTAGATGATTTCTGGCGTCATCAACTAAATTTCTAAGCGCTGCTGACGATGGTTTTTGGATGCTAGGCATATCTAACAGAGCTGAGACATGATGTTTCCTAATGGCTGCTGAATTTTCGTACCTGGATTTCAATGCTTCCCACGCTAACCGGTAATTTGCCTCGGAAACTCCCAAAGATTGAACTACCCGCGCGGCTGGACCCTTTAACGCGGAGTTCAAATAATGGAATTTTTGCACATCTGAAAGTTCGCTTTCATGTACTAAACTCGTGAACGTATCCCTGAACCTAATCCAGTCACTATAACTCCCATCAAACGATGGCAGCTGGATTGTAGGTAATTTTACTGTGGCCGGTGAATTTGTAAACGTTGGGGGAACTCGTCTGTCCTGAGGTTTGATTAGCTGTTCTACTATTTCCCTGGGCGCGTTCTATGTACATTTCTACTTCGGCAATTAATCTGAAATACGTGTCTTCAAACGCATCCCTATCAGCTGCGTGAGATGTCTCGGAGTCTGTTCCCTCAACTACTTGCTCGATCCGATTCTGAATTAAATTATATCTGGTATATAAGTCTACATTAGCCTCTAAACGTTTTTGTAAAGCCCTAACGGGGACCGTTGTCGCGGATTCCGAAAAGTACCGACTAAAACGAGTCAAAGCAGATTTTACTAACCCGCGCTCGGAGGTCAATTTCTTTAATTCTTGTTCCATGGTAACGCTACTAACTCAGATAAAAAATGGGACTTTAGGCTTACGTGACAGGAACGGACGTATAGTGGCACTGCCTGATGCAAATGACGCTGCGTTTGTCAGTATTGATGCCTCTGGCTGGATCCTGTCTTCTGCTTAGCTGCTGGATGCTGTCTTCTCTGGTCGGATGCTGCACGTTGTCCTCTACTGCTGGACGCGGTACGTGATCCTCTGCTGCTGGACGCTGCACGATGTCCTCTACTTGCTGGACGTGGCACGATGTCCTCTGCTGCTGTTCGTTGATTCGAAATCAACGTTCTCGATCAAGCTCTTGAAACAATCTTCCTCTGCGAAGATTGATTTTTCTACACACGTTCTGTCTCTCGATAACACACTAATTATCACACACTCTTCGATCACTGAAGTTGATCACTGCTGAGTCCTCCGGAATGGAAACTGTTGAATCAATTGCTGCTCCAATTTGATTCTGCTTCACAGGTTGCTGGCTTGCAATCCGGCTCGAAGGACCAATGTTAGGGTAAGGTCAGGACCCTGAATATTGCACTTCGTGCCGTCTAGGTTACTGATGAAGGACCACCCAAATTTTATATACGGATTTGGGGCCGTAAGGAAGTTTAATGACTATTAGTTTGATAAACAAGAATAACAATTTATTTGTTATGTTTGATGTTGAAGTGTGTGAGTGTGTGAACGTACTAAGTGTATCTATCAGCTTGTGAGTCTAAGTACTCAACAAAAATGTGAACTATAACTGTTTGCTATTAACTATCTGCTGTTCTGACTTCTAATTTTGTTCTGATCTTTTTTGGCCTTTTTTGCCATATTTAAAACCTCTGTTCTCCCTTCCATTGCGCCCTTGGCGTGGTACTTTTCTGGAAGGGGAACAGGGGTTCCTACGGGGGAGGACGGCGTTTCTTAGAAAGTTTGGGTTTTTCCCAAAAACTTGTAACGCGTTCCCGGTCTGCTGAACCGTTATTTCTTAGGCCCACGATGTCCTTTGACCTTCGAGTCCTCGAGGTTTATGACATGGCCTGTGCCGCTGAAGCCGAAAAAATCTATGAGTGGATGACCATAAATGCCCCTTGCTAAAACTAAAATGTCACGTACCATCGTGGTGCTGGCACACAGATGATACGGATAATAAGCTATGGAATTCAAAAGCGGCCAATTTCTTCTGTCATGTCGTAAACCTGGTCTGTATGAAACTCTAACAAGAATAATAATAACAGTTATAGCGATAATAATAATAGTAATAAGGATAATAATAATAGTTATAAGGATAAAGGCTAGAGTAATGCGGATAGTAACAATAGAATGAGGATAATAGTAATAGAAATAAGAATAATAATAACAGTTATAGCAATAATAATTATAGTAATAAGGATAATAATAACAGTTATAGCGATAATAATAATAGTAACAAGTATAATAATAACAGTTATTGCGATATAAATAATAGTAATAAGCATAATAATAACAGTTATAGCGATAATAATAATAGTAATAAGGATTAATGATAATAGTTATAAGGAGAAAGACAACAGTAATACGGATAGTAACAATAGAATAAGGATAATTATAACAGTTATAGCGATAATAATAATAGTAATAGGTATAAGAATAATAGTTATACGGATAAAGACAAGAGTAATACGGATAGTAATAATAGAATAAGGATAATAATAACAGTTATAGCGATAAAATTAATATTAATAACGATAATAATAATAGTTATAAGGATAAAGACAAGAATAATACGGATAGTAACAATAGAATAAGGATAATTATAACAGTTATAGCGATAATAATAATAGTAATAGGTATAAGAATAATAGTTATACGGATAAAGACAAGAGTAATACGGATAGTAACAATAGAATAAGGATAATAATAACAGTTATAGCGATAATAATAATAATAATAATAATAATAATAATAATTAAAAGGATAAAGACAAGAATAATACGGACAGTAAAAATAGAATAAGGATAATAATAACAGTTATAGCGATAATAATAATAGTAATAAGGATTAATATTAATAGTTATAAGGATAATGACAACAGTAATACGGATAGTAACAATAGAATAAGGATAATAATAACAGTTATAGCGATAATAATAATAATAATAATAATAATAATAATAATAATAATTAAAAGGATAAAGACAAGAATAATACGGACAGTAACAATAGAATAAGGATAATAATAACAGTTATAGCGATAATAATAATAGTAATAAGGATTAATAATAATAGTTATAAGGATAAAGACAACAGTAATACGGATAGTAACAATAGAATAAGGATAATAATAACAGTTATAGCGATTATAATAATAGTAATAAGAATAATAGTAACAGTTATAGCGACAAGAATAATAATAATAAGGATAAGGATAATAGTTATAAGGATAATGACAAGGGGAATAGGGATAATAATAATAGTAATAAGAATAGTGATAACTGTAATAGTGATAATAGTAACATTTATAGCGATAATAATAATAGATATAAGAATATGAATAACAGTTATAAGGATAAAGAGAAGAGTAATACGGATAGTAATAATAGAATAAGGATAATAATACTGGTTATAAGGATAAAGGCAAGAGTAATACGGATAGTAACAATAGAATAAGGATAATAATAACAGTTATAGCGATAATAATAATAATAATAATAATAATAATAATAATTAAAAGGATAAAGACAAGAATAATACGGACAGTAACAATAGAATAAGGATAAAGACAACAGTAATACGGATAGTAACAATAGAATAAGGATAATAATAACAGTTAAAGCGATAATAATACTAGTAATATGGATAATAATAATAGTTATAAGGATAAAGACAAGAGGAATAGGGATAGTAATAATAGCATAAAGATAATAATAACAGTTACAGCGATAATATTAACAGTAAGGATGATAATAAGAACAGTTATAGAGATAATAATAATGGTAATAAGGATAAAAATAACAGTTGTAGCGATAATAATAATAGTAATAAGGATAATCATAGTAGTTATAAGGATAATGACAAAAGGAATAGGGATAATAATAATAGTAATAAGAATAATGATAACAGTTATTGCGATAATAATACTAGTAATATGGATAATAATAATAGTTATAAGGATAAAGACAAGAGGAATAGGGATAGTAATAATAGCATAAAGATAATAATAACAGTTACAGCGATAATAATAACAGTAAGGATGATAATAAGAACAGTTATAGAGATAATAATAATGGTAATAAGGATAATAATAAAGTTATAAGGATAAAGGCAAGAGTAATACGGATTGTAACAATAGAATAAGGATAATAATAACAGTTATAGCGATAATAATAATAGTAATAATAAGGATAATAATAATAGTTAAAAGGATAAAGACACGAGGAATAGAGATAATAAAAATAGTAATAGGAATAGGGATAGTAATAATAGTAGTAGGAATAATAATAACAGTTATAGCGATAATAATAATAGTAATAAGGATAAAGGCAAGAGTAATACGGATAGTAACAATAGAATAAGGATAATAATAACAGTTATAGCGATAATAATAATAGTTACAAGAATAATAATAACAGTTATAGCGATATAAATAATAGTAATAAGGATAATAATAACAGTTGTAGCGATAATAATAATGGTAATAAGGATAATAATAAAGTTATAAGGTTAAAGGCAAGTGTAATACGGATAGTAACAATAGAATAAGGATAATAATAACTGTTATAGCGATAATAATAATAGTAATATGGATAATAATAATAGTAATAAGGATAAAGGCAAGAGTAATACGGATAGTAACAATAGAATAAGGATAACAATAACAGTTACAGCGATTATAATAATAGTAATAAGAATAATAGTAACAGTTATAGCGACAAGAATAATAATAATAAGGATAATGATAATAGTTATAAGGATAATGACAAGGGGAATAGGGATAATAATAATAGTAATAAGAATAGTGATAACTGTAATAGTGATAATAGTAACATTTATAGCGATAATAATAATAGATATAAGTATATGAATAACAGTTATAAGGATAAAGAGAAGAGTAATACGTATAGTAATAATAGAATAAGGACAATAATAACAGTTATAGCGGTAATAATAATAGTTATAAGGATAAAGACAAGAGTAATAGGGATAGTAACAATAGAATAAGGATAATAATAACAGTTAAAGCGATAAGAATACTAGTAATATGGATAATAATAATAGTTATAAGGATAAAGACAAGAGGAATAGGGATAGTAATAATAGCATAAAGATAATAATAACAGTTCCAGCGATAATATTAACAGTAAGGATGATAATAAGAACAGTTATAGAGATAATAATAATGGTAATAAGGATAATAATAAAGTTATAAGGATAAAGGCAAGAGTAATACGGATAGTAACAATAGAATAAGGACAATAATAACAGTTATAGCGATAATAATAATAGTAACACGAATAATAATAACAGTTATAGACATATAAATAATAGTAACAAGGATAATAATAATAGTTATAAGGATAAAGACAAGAGTAATACGGATATAACAATAGTATATGTATAATAATAACAGTTATAGCGATAATAATAATAGTAATAAGAATAAAATTAACAGTAATCATGATAATAATAACATTTATAGCGATAATAATAATAGTAATAAGGATAGTAATAATAGTTATCAGGATAAAGACAAGAGTAATACGGATTGTAACAATAGAATAAGGATAATAATAACAGTTGGAGCGATAATAATAATAGTAACACGAATAATAATAACAGTTATAGACATATAAATAATAGTAACAAGGATAATAATAATAGTTATAAGGATAAAGACAGGAGTAATACGGATATAACAATAGTATATGGATAATAATAACAGTTATAGCGATAATAATAATAGTAATAAGAATAATAATAACAGTTATAGCGATAATAATAATAGTAATAAGGATAATAATAATAGTTATAAGGATAAAGGCAAGAGTAATACGGATAGCAACAATAGAATAAGGATAATAATATCAGTTACAGCGATAATAATAATAGTAATAAGGATTAATAATAATAGTTATAAGGATAAAGACAACAGTAATACGGATAGTAACAATAGAATAAGGATAATTATAACAGTTATAGCGATAATAATAATAGTTATAAGGATAAAGACAAGAATAATACGGATATAACAATAGAATATATATAATAATAACAGTTATAGCGATAAAAATAATAGTAATAAGAATAATAATAACAGTTATAGCGATAATAATAATAGCAATAAGGATAATAATAATAGTTATAGCCATAATAAAAATAATAATAATAAGGATAATAATAATAGTTATAAGGATAAAGACAAGAGGAATAGGGATAATAATAATAGTATAAGGATAATAATAATAGTTATAAGGATAAAGACAAGAGTAATAAGGATAGTAACAATAGAATAAGGATAATTATAACAGCTATAGCGATAATAATAATAGTAATAAGGATAATAATAATAGTTATAAGGATAAAGACAAAAGGAATAGGGATAATAATAATAGTAATAAGAATAAGAATAACAGTTATAGCGATAATAACAATAGTAATAAGGATAATAATAATAGTTATAAGGATAAAGGCAAGAGTAATGCGGATAGTAACAATAGAATGAGGATAATAATAATAGTTATAGCGATAATATTAATAATCATAAGGATAAGAATAACAGTTATAGCGATAATAACAATAGTAATAAGGATAATAATAATAGTTATAAGGATAAAGGCAAGAGTAATGCGGATAGTAATAATAGAATGAGGATAATAATAATAGTTATAGCGATAATATTAATAATCATAAGGATAATAATAATAGTTATAAGGATAAAGACAAGAGGAATAGGCATAATAATAATAGTAATAAGAATAATAATAACAGTTATAGCGCTAATAATAATAGTAATAAGGATAATAATAACAGTTGTAGCGATAATAATAATGGTAATAAGCATAATAATAAAGTTATAAGGATAAAGGCAAGAGTAACACGGATAGTAACAGTAGAATAAGGATAATAATAACAGTTATAGCGATAATAATAATAGTAATAAGGATAATAATAATAGTTATAAGGATAAAGACAAAAGGAATAGGGATAGTAATAATAGCATAAGGATAATAATAACAGTTACAGCGATAATAATAATAGTAGTAAGGATAATAATAACAGTTATAGCGATAATAATAATAGTAATAAGGATTAATAATAATTGTCAAAAGGATAAAGACAAGAGGAATAGGGATAATAATAATAGTAATAGGAATAGGGATAGTAATAGTAGTAATAGGAATAATAGTAACAGTTATAGCGATAATAATAATAGTAATAAGGATAATAATAATAGTTATAAGGATAAAGACAAGAGTAATAAGGATAGTAACAATAGAATAAGGATGATAATAACAGTTAAAGCGATAATAATAATAGTTACAAGAATAATAATAACAGTTATAGCGATATAAATAATAGTAATAAGGATAATAATAGTAGTTATAAGTATAATGACAAGAGGAATAGGGATAATAATAATAGTAATAAGAATAATGATAACAGTTATTGCGATAATAATACTAGTAATATGGCTAATAATAATAGTTATAAGGATAAAGACAAGAGGAATAGGGATAGTAATAATAGCATAAAGGTAATAATAACAGTTACAGCGATAATAATAACAGTAAGGATGATAATAAGAACAGTTATAGAGATAATAATAATGGTAATAAGGGTAATAATAAAGTTATAAGGATAAAGGCAAGAGTAATACGGATTGTAACAATAGAATAAGGATAATAATAACAGTTATAGCGATAATAATAATAGTTACAAGAATAATAATAACAGTTATAGCGATATAAATAATAGTAATAAGGATAATAATAACAGTTGTGGCGATAATAGTAATGGTAATAAGGATAATAATAAAGTTATAAGGTTAAAGGCAAGTGTAATACGGATAGTAACAATAGAATAAGGATAATAATAACTGTTATAGCGATAATAATAATAGTAATATGGATAATAATAATAGTAATAAGGATAAAGGCAAGAGTAATACGGATAGTAACAATAGAATAAGGACGATAATAACAGTTATAGCGATAATAATAATAGTAATATGGATAATAATAATAGTAATAAGGATAAAGACAACAGTAATACGGATAGTAACAATAGAATAAGGATAATAATAACAGTTATAGCGATTATAATAATAGTAATAAGAATAATAGTAACAGTTATAGCGACAAGAATAATAATAATAAGGATAATGATAATAGTTATAAGGATAATGACAAGCTGAATAGGGATAATAATAATAGTAATAAGAATAGTGATAACTGTAATAGTGATAATAGTAACATTTATAGCGATAATAATAATAGATATAAGTATATGAATAACAGTTATAAGGATAAAGAGAAGAGTAATACGGATAGTAATAATAGAATAAGGATAATAATACTGGTTATAAGGATAAAGGCAAGAGTAATACGGATAGTAACAATAGAATAAGGATAATAATAACAGTTATAGCGATAATAATAATAATAATAATAATAATAATAATAATAATTAAAAGGATAAAGACAAGAATAATACGGACAGTAACAATAGAATAAGGATAAAGACAACAGTAATACGGATAGTAACAATAGAATAAGGATAATAATAACAGTTATAGCGATTATAATAATAGTAATAAGAATAATAGTAACAGTTATAGCGACAAGAATAATAATAATAAGGATAATGATAATAGTTATAAGGATAATGACAAGGGGAACAGGGATAATAATAATAGTAATGAGAATAGTGATAACTGTAATAGTGATAATAGTAACATTTATAGCGATACTAATAATAGATATAAGTATATGAATAACAGTTATAAGGATAAAGAGAAGAGTAATACGGATAATAATAATAGAATAAGGATAATAATACTGGTTATAAGGATAAAGGCAAGAGTAATACGGATAGTAACAATAGAATAAGGATAATAATAACAGTTATAGCGATAATAATAATAATAATAATAATAATAATAATAATAATAATAATAATAATAATAATTAAAAGGATAAAGACAAGAATAATACGGACAGTAACAATAGAATAAGGATAAAGACAACAGTAATACGGATAGTAACAATAGAATAAGGATAATAATAACAGTTATAGCGATTATAATAATAGTAATAAGAATAATAGTAACAGTTATAGCGACAAGAATAATAATAATAAGGATAATGATAATAGTTATAAGGATAATGACAAGGGGAATAGGGATAATAATAATAGTAATAAGAATAGTGATAACTGTAATAGTGATAATAGTAACATTTATAGCGATAATAATAATAGATATAAGTATATGAATAACAGTTATAAGGATAAAGAGAAGAGTAATACGGATAGTAATAATAGAATAAGGACAATAATAACAGTTATAGCGATAATAATAATAGGTATAAGGATAAAGACAAGAGTAATAGGGATAGTAACAATAGAATAAGGATAATAATAACAGTTAAAGCGATAATAATACTAGTAATATGGATAATAATAATAGTTATAAGGATAAAGACAAGAGTAATGCGGATAGTAATAATAAAATAAGGACAATAATAACAGTTATAGCGATAATAATAATAGTTACAAGAATAATAATAACAGTTAGAGCGATATAAATAATAGTAATAAGGATAATAATAACAGGTGTAGCGATAATAATAGTGGTAATAAGCATAATAATAAAGTTATAAGGATAAAGGCAAGAGTAACACGGATAAAAACAGTAGAATAAGGATAATTATAACAGTTATAGCGATAATAATAATAGTAATAGGTATAAGAATAATAGTTATACGGATAAAGACAAGAGTAATACGGAGAGTAATAATAAAATAAGGACAATAATAACAGTTATAGCGATAATAATAATAGTTACAAGAATAATAATAACAGTTATAGCGATATAAATAATAGTAATGAGGATAATAATAACAGGTGTAGCGATAATAATAATGGTAATAAGCATAATAATAAAGTTATAAGCATAAAGGCAAGAGTAACACGGATAGTAACAGTAAAATAAGGATAATAATAACAGTTATAGCGATAATAATAATAGTAATAAGGATAATAATAATAGTTATAAGGATAAAGACAAGTGTAATACGGATAGTAACAATAGAATAAGGATAATAATAACTGTTATAGCGATAATAATAATAGTAATATGGATAATAATAATAGTAATAAGGATAAGGGCAAGAGTAATACGGATAGTAACAATAGAATAAGGACAATAATAACAGTTATAGCGATAATAGTAATAGTAATATGGATAATAATAATAGTAATAAGGATAAAGACAACAGTAATACGGATAGTAACAATAGAATAAGGATAACAATAACAGTTACAGCGATTATAATAATAGTAATAAGAATAATAGTAACAGTTATAGCGACAAGAATACTAATAATAAGGATAATGATAATAGTTATAAGGATAATGATAAGGGGAATAGGGATAATAATAATAGTAATAAGAATAGTGATAACTGTAATAGTGATAATAGTAACATTTATAGCGATAATAATAATAGATATAAGTATATGAATAACAGTTATAAGGATAAAGAGAAGAGTAATACGGATAGTAATAATAGAATAAGGATAATAATACTGGTTATAAGGATAAAGGCAAGAGTAATACGGATAGTAACAATAGAATAAGGATAATAATAACAGTTATAGCGATAATAATAATAATAATAATAATAATAATAATAATAATTAAAAGGATAAAGACAAGAATAATACGGACAGTAACAATAGAATAAGGATAATAATAACAGTTATAGCGATAATAATAATAGTAATAAGGATTAATAATAATAGTTATAAGGATAAAGACAACAGTAATACGGATAGTAACAATAGAATAAGGATAATAATAACAGTTATAGCGATTATAATAATAGTAATAAGAATAATAGTAACAGTTATAGCGACAAGAATAATAATAATAAGGATAATGATAATAGTTATAAGGATAATGACAAGGGGAATAGGGAATATAATAATAGTAATAAGAATAGTGATAACTGTAATAGTGATAATAGTAACATTTAGAGCGATAATAATAATAGATATAAGTATATGAATAACAGTTATAAGGATAAAGAGAAGAGTAATACGGATAGTAATAATAGAATAAGGATAATAATACTGGTTATAAGGATAAAGGCAAGAGTAATACGGATAGTAACAATAGAATAAGGATAATAATAACAGTTATAGCGATAATAATAATAATAATAATAATAATAATAATAATAATTAAAAGGATAAAGACAAGAATAATACGGACAGTAACAATAGAATAAGGATAAAGACAACAGTAATACGGATAGTAACAATAGAATAAGGATAATAATAACAGTTATAGCGATAATAATAATAATAATAATAATAATAATAATAATAATAATAATAATAATTAAAAGGATAAAGACAAGAATAATACGGACAGTAACAATAGAATAAGGATAAAGACAACAGTAATACGGATAGTAACAATAGAATAAGGATAATTATAACAGTTATAGCGATTATAATAATAGTAATAAGAATAATAGTAACAGTTATAGCGACAAGAATAATAATAATAAGGATAATGATAATAGTTATAAGGATAATGACAAGGGGAATAGGGATAATAATAATAGTAATAAGAATAGTGATAACTGTAATAGTGATAATAGTAACATTTATAGCGATAATAATAATAGATATAAGTATATGAATAACAGTTATAAGGATAAAGAGAAGAGTAATACGGATAGTAATAATAGAATAAGGACAATAATAACAGTTATAGCGATAATAATAATAGTTATAAGGATAAAGACAAGAGTAATAGGGATAGTAACAATATAATAAGGATAATAATAACAGTTAAAGCGATAATAATACTAGTAATATGGATAATAATAATAGTTATAAGGATAAAGACAAGAGGAATAGGGATAGTAATAATAGCATAAAGATAATAATAACAGTTACAGCGATAATATTAACAGTAAGGATGATAATAAGAACAGTTATAGAGATAATAATAATGGTAATAAGGATAATAATAAAGTTATAAGGATAAAGGCAAGAGTAATACGGATAGTAACAATAGAATAAGGATAATAATAACAGTTATAGCGGTAATAATAATAATAATAATAAGGCTAATAATAATATTTAAAGGGATAAGGACAAGTGGAATAGGGATAGTAAAAATAGTAATAGGAATAGGGATAGTAATAATAGTAATAGGAATAATAATAACAGTTATCGCGATAATAATAATAATAGTAAGGATAATAATAATAGTAATAAGGATAGAGACAAGAGTAATAGGGATAGTAACAATAGAATAAGGATAACAATAACAGTCATAGCGATAATAATAATAATAATAATAAGGATAATAATCATAGTTAAAAGGATAAAGACAAGAGGAATAGAGATAATAAAAATAGTAATAGGAATAGGGATAGTAATAATAGTAATAGGAATAATAATAACAGTTATAGCGATAATAATAATAGTAATAAGGATAAAGGCAAGAGTAATACGGATAGTAACAATAGAATAAGGATAATAATAACAGTTATAGCGATAATAATAATAGTTACAAGAATAATAATAACAGTTATAGCGATATAAATAATAGTAATAAGGATAATAATAATGGTTATAAGGATAAAGACAAGAGTAATACGGATAGTAACAATAGAATAAGGATAATAATAACAGTTATAGCGATAATAATAATAATAATCATAAGGGTAATAATAATAGATATAATGATAAACACAAGAGGAATAGGGATAATAATAATAGTAATTAGGATAATAATAATAGTTATAGCGATAATAATAATAATAATCATAATAATAATAATAATAATAATAATAATAATAATAATTATAACAATAATAATAATAAGGATGGTAATAATAGATATAAGGATAAAGCCAAGAGGAGTAGCGATAATAATAATAGTAATAGGGATTAATAATAATAGTTATAAGGATAAAGACAACAGTAATACGGATAGTAACAATAGAATAAGGATAATTATAACAGTTATAGCGATAACAATAATAGTTATAAGGATAAAGACAACAGTAATACGGGTAGTAACAATAGAATAAGGATAATAATAACAGTTATAGCGATAATAATAATAGTAATAAGGATAATAATAACAGTTATAGCGATAATAATAATAGAAACATAAATAATAATAACAGTTATAGCGATATAAATAATAGTAATAAGCATAATAATAACAGTTATAGCGATAATAATAATAGTTATAAGGATAAAGACAAAAGGAATAGGGATAGTAATAATAGCATAAAGATAATAATAACAGTTACAGCGATAATAATAATAGTAGTAAGGATCATAATAACAGTTATAGCGATAATAATAATAGTAATAAGGATTAATAATAATAGTCAAAAGGATAAAGACAAGAGGAATAGGGATAATAATAATAGTAATAGGAATAGGTATAGTAATAGTAGTAATAGGAATAATAATAACAGTTATAGCGATAATAATAATAGTAATAAGGATAATAATAATAGTTATAAGGATAAAGACAATAGTAATACGGATACTAACAATTGAATAAGGATAATAATAACAGTTATAAGGATAAAGACAAGAATAATAGGGATGATAATAATAGTAATAAGAATAATAATAACAGTTATAGCGATAATAATAATAGTAATAAGGATAGTAATAATAGTTATAAGGATAAAGACAGGTGGAATAAGGATAGTAACAATAGAATATGGATAATAATAACAGTTACAGCGACAAGAATAATAGTAATAAGGATAATAATAACAGTCATAGCGATAATAATAATAATAATAATAAGGATAATAATAATACTTATAAGGATAAAGACAAGAATAATAGGGATAATAATAATAGTAATAAGAATACTAATAACAGTTATAGCGATAATAATAATAGTAATAAGGATAAAGGCAAGAGTAATACGGATAGTATCAATAGAATAAGGAAAATAATAACAGTTATAGCGACAAGAATAATAGTAATAAGGATAATAATAATAATAGTTGTAGCGATAATAATAATAGTAATAATTATAATAATAATATTTATAAGGATAAAGACAAGAATAATACGGATAGTAACAATAGAATAAGGATAATAATAACAGTTATAGCGATAATAATAATAGTAATAAGGATAATAATAATAGTTATAAGGATGAAGACATGAGGAATAGGGATAATAATAATAGTAATAAGGTTAATAATAACAGCTATAGCGATAATAATAATAGTAATAAGGTTAATAATAATAGTTATAAGGATAAAGACAAGAATAATAGGGATGATAATAATAGTAATAAGAATAATAATAACAGTTATAGCGATAATAATAATAATAATAAGGATAATAATAATAGTTATAAGGATGAAGACATGAGGAATAGGGATAATGATAATAGTAATAGGAATAGGGATAGTAATAATAGTAATAGGTATAATAATAACAGTTATAGCGATAATAATAATAGTAATAAGGATAATAATAATAGTTATAAGGATGAAGACATGAGGAATAGGGATAATAATAATAGTAATAAGAATAATAATAACAGATATAGCGATAATAATAATGGTAATGAGGATAGTAATAATAGTTATCAGGATAAAGACAAGAGTAATACGGATAGTAACAATAGAATAAGGATAATAATAACAGTTACAGCGACAAGAATAATAGTAATAAGGATAATAATAATAATAGTTGTAGCGATAATAATAATAGTAATAATTATAATAATAATATTTATAAGGATAAAGACAAGAATAATACGGATAGTAACAATAGAATAAGGATAATAATAACAGTTATAGCGATAATAATAATAGTAATAAGGATAGTAATAATAGTTATAAGGATAAAGACAAGAATAATAGGGATAATAATAATAGTAATAAGAATGCTAATAACAGTTATAGCGATAATAATAATAGTAATAAGGTTAATAATAATAGTTATAAGGATAAAGACAAGAATAATAGGGATGATAATAATAGTAATAAGAATAATAATAACAGTTATAGCGATAATAATAATAGTAATAAGGATAGTAATAATAGTTATAAGGATAAAGACAGGTGGAATAAGGATAGTAACAATAGAATATGGATAATAATAACAGTTACAGCGACAAGAATAATAGTAATAAGGATAATAATAACAGTCATAGCGATAATAATAATAATAAGGATAATAATAATAGTTATAAGGATAAAGACAAGAATAATAGGGATAATAATAATAGTAATAAGAATACTAATAACAGTTATAGCGATAATAATAATAGTAATAAGGATAAAGGCAAGTGTAGCGTCGAAACCTCTCCAACATGGAGAAGTTCCGTATTTCAAATCAATGTTAAGGAAATTTGTTAAGGAAAAGGGTGAATTTGCGAAATGAATTTTCTCGTGATTGAGCCAAGAATATTATTTTTATTGGCTCTTAAAAAATGAAGGGGAAAAGCCTTGCGGCATAAAAACCCCTAATTTTGTTTTTACATATTTATAACAAGAGAATGAGGCGAGGTGCGAGCGATCAGATGTGTTGTGTATTGTGTGTTTAATCAGAAACTCACGGGTCATAAGAACGACCGCGTGGGTTAATTGAGAATGAATCTCTTATTAATCAGGGTGATTACTGTTGTAATCCCCTACGGGTCGTCGTCACGACCGCATTATGTATTTGTGTATAATGTAAAACCAGGGTGGTTACTGTTGTAACCCCCTCACGGGTCGTCGTCACGACCGCTTTATGTATTTGTGTAAAATCAGGGTGGCTACTGTTGTAGCCCCCTCACGGGTCGTCGTCACGACCGCTTTATGTATTTGTGTAAAATCAGGGTGGCTACTGTTGTAGCCCCCTCACGGGTCGTCGTCACGACCGCTTTATGTATACGTGTATATATGTGTAATGTGTAATCAGGGTGGTCACGCGATGTAACCCCCTACGGGTCGCCTGTATGACCGCGTTGGTTTTAATTCGGTAGAGGCCCGGCTCTTGCACTCGCGAACGGACTGTCTCGTCGATCGCGATCCGCACTCTCGTAGTTTCTCTAACCGACTGCCAAAAAAAAAGGTCTACGGGAAAAACCCAAGAATTCCCGTTCGAGCAGGGTAAAAGTTCAAAGCTATATTTTCTTTCATATTCGTTGCCAGGGAAGGCAATACCGTTAGGTCATCTATGACCTGCACGCGTTGACGTGGACCGAACCGAGCAAAAAAATAGACAAAAGGCCCTGCCTTGACTCGTCCTTCGAGGCATGGGCCTATACATGCCGACGAACGCGTTGGGCCGCTCAAGCTCATAAACCTCCCTCGGTCGCGACCGTGGTTCTCATTCGCGTGCGAACAGCAAGAGTAATACGGATAGTATCAATAGAATAAGGAAATTAATAACAGTTATAGCGATAATAATAATAATAATAAGGATAATAATAATAGTTATAAGGATGAAGACATGAGGAATAGGGATAATGATAATAGTAATAGGAATAGGGATAGTAATAATAGTAATAGGTATAATAATAACAGTTATAGCGGTAATAATAATAATAATAAGGATAATAATAATAGTTATAAGGATGAAGACATGAGGAATAGGGATAATAATAATAGTAGTAAGAATAATAATAACAGTTATAGCGATAATAATAATAGTTACAAGAATAATAATAACTGTTATAGCGATATAAATAATAGTAGTAAGGATAATAATAACAGCTATAGCGAGAATAATAATAGTAATAAGGTTAATAATAACAGCTATAGCGATAATATTAATAGTAATAAGGTTAATAATAATAGTTATAAGGATAAAGACAAGAATAATAGGGATGATAATAATAGTAATAAGAATAATAATAACAGTTATAGCGATAATAATAATAGTAATAAGGATAGTAATAATAGTTATAAGGATAAAGACAAGAGGAATACGGATATAACAATAGAATATGGATAATAATAACAGTTATAGCGATAATAATAATAGTTATAAGGATAAAGACAAGAATAATAGGGATAATAATAATAGTAATAAGAATACTAATAACAGTTATAGCGATAATAATAATAGTTACAAGAATAATAATAACTGTTATAGCGATATAAATAATAGTAGTAAGGATAATAATAACAGCTATAGCGAGAATAATAATAGTAATAAGGTTAATAATAACAGCTATAGCGATAATATTAATAGTAATAAGGTTAATAATAATAGTTATAAGGATAAAGACAAGAATAATAGGGATGATAATAATAGTAATAAGAATAATAATAACAGTTATAGCGATAATAATAATAGTAATAAGGATAGTAATAATAGTTATAAGGATAAAGACAAGAGGAATACGGATATAACAATAGAATATGGATAATAATAACAGTTATAGCGATAATAATAATAGTAATAAGGATAATAATAATAGTTATAAGGATGAAGACATGAGGAATAGGGATAATAATAATAGTAATAAGAATAATAATAACAGATATAGCGATTATAATAATAGTAATAAGGATAGTAATAATAGTTCTCAGGATAAAGACAAGAGTAATACGGATAGTAACAATAGAATAAGGATAATAATAGCAGTTACAGCGACAAGAATAATAGTAATAAGAATAATAATAATAGTTATAAGGATAAAGACAAGAGGAATAAGGATAGTAACAATAGAATAAGGATAATAATAACAGTTATAGCGATAATAATAATAGTTATAAGGATAAAGACAAGAATAATAGGGATAATAATAATAGTAATAAGAATACTAATAACAGTTATAGCTATAATAATAATAGTAATAAGGATAATAATAATAGTTATAAGGGTGAAGACATGAGGAATAGGGATAATAATAATAGTAATAAGAATAATAATAACAGATATAGCGATAATAATAATAGTAATAAGGATAGTAATAATAGTTATCAGGATAAAGACAAGAGTAATACGGATAGTAACAATAGAATAAGGATACTAATAGCAGTTACAGCGACAAGAATAACAGTAATAAGGATAATAATAACAGTCATAGCGATAATAATAATAATAATAATAAGGATAATAATAATAGTTATAAGGATGAAGACAAGAGGAATAGAGATAATGATAATAGTAATAGGAATAGGGATAGTAATAATAGTAATAGGTATAATAATAACAGTTATAGCGATAATAATAATAATAATAAGGATAATAATAATAGTAATAAGAATACTAATAACAGTTATAGCGATAATAATAATAGTAATAAGGATAATAATAATAGTTATAAGGATAAAGACAGGTGGAATAAGGATAGTAACAATAGAATAAGGATAATAATAACAGTCATAGCGATAATAATAATAATAATAATAAGGATAATAATAATAGTTATAAGGATAAAGACAAGAATAATAGGGATAATAATAATAGTAATAAGAATGCTAATAACAGTTACAGCGATAATAATAATAGTAATAAGGATAATAATAATAGTTAAAAGGATAACGACAAGAGGAATAGAGATAATAATAATAGTAATAGGAATAGGGATAGTAATAATAGTAATAGGTATAATAATAACAGTTATAGCGATAATAATATAGTAATAAGGATAAAGGCAAGAGTAATACGGATAGTAACAATAGAATAAGGAAAATAATAACAGTTATAGCGATAATAATAATAATAATAAGGATAATAATAATAGTTCTAAGGATGAAGACATGAGGAATAGGGATAATAATAATAGTAATAAGAATACTAATAACAGTTATAGCGATAATAATAATAGTAATAAGGATAAAGGCAAGAGTAATACGGATAGTATCAATAGAATAAGGAAAATAATAACAGTTATTCCGATAATAATAATAATAATAAGGATAATAATAATAGTTATAAGGATGAAGACATGAGGAATAGGGATAATGATAATAGTAATAGGAATAGGGATAGTAATAATAGTAATAGGTATAATAATAACAGTTATAGCGATAATAATAATAGTAATAAGGATAATAATAATAGTTATAAGGATGAAGACATGAGGAATAGGGATAATAATAATAGTAATAAGAATAATAATAACAGATATAGCGATAATAATAATAGTAATGAGGATAGTAATAATAGTTATCAGGATAAAGACAAGAGTAATACGGATAGTAACAATAGAATAAGGATAATAATAACAGTTACAGCGACAAGAATAATAGTAATAAGGATAATAATAATAATAGTTGTAGCGATAATAATAATAGTAATAATTATAATAATAATATTTATAAGGATAAAAACAAGAGGAATGAGGGTAGTAACAATAGAATAAGGATAATAATAACAGTTATAGCGATAATAATAATAGTAATAAGGATAGTAATAATAGTTATAAGGATAAAGACAAGAATAATAGGGATAATAATAATAGTAATAAGAATGCTAATAACAGTTATAGCGATAATAATAATAGTAATAAGGATAATAATAATAGTTAAAAGGATAAAGACAAGAGGAATAGAGATAATGATAATAGTAATAGGAATAGGGATAGTAATAATAGTAATAGGTATAATAATAACAGTTATAGCGATAATAATAATAGAAATAAGGATAATAATAATAGTTATAAGGATGAAGACCAGAGGAATAGGGGATAATAATAATAGTAAGAAGAATAATAATAACAGCTATAGCGATAATAATAATAGTAATAAGGATAGTAATAATAGTTATCAGGATAAAGACAAGAGTAATACGGATAGTAACAATAGAATAAGGATAATAATAACAGTTACAGCGACAAGAATAATAGTAATAAGGATAATAATAATAGTTATAGCGATAATAATAATAATAATAATAATAAGGATAATAATAATAGTTATAAGGATAAAGACAAGAATCATAGGGATAATAATAATAGTAGTACGAATACTAATAACAGTTACAGCGATAATAATAATAGTAATCAGGATAATAATAATAGTTAAAAGGATAACGACAAGAGGAATAGAGATAATAATAATAGTAATAGGAATAGGGATAGTAATAATAGTAATAGGTATAATAATAACAGTTATAGCGATAATAATAATAGTAATAAGGATAAAGGCAAGAGTAATACGGATAGTAACAATAGAATAAGGATAATAATAACAGTTACAGCGACAAGAATAATAGTAATAAGGATAATAATAATAGTTATAACGATAATAATAATAATAATAATAAGGATAATAATAATAGTTATAAGGATAAAGACAAGAATAATAGGGACAATAATAATAGTAATAAGAATGCTAATAACAGTTATAGCGATAATAATAATAGTTAAATGATAACGACAAGAGGAATAGAGATAATAATAATAGTAATAGAATAGGGATAGTAATAATAGTAATAGGTATAATAATAACAGTTATAGCGATAATAATAATAGTAATAAGGATAAAGGCAAGAGTAATACGGATAGTAACAATAGAATAAGGATAATAATAACAGTTATAGCGATAATAATAATAATAATAAGGATAATAATAATAGTTATAAGGATGAAGACATGAGGAATAGGGATAATAATAATAATAATAAGAATAATAATAACAGTTATAGCGATAATAATAATAGTTACAAGAATAATAATAACTGTTATAGCGACATAAATAATACTAATAAGGATAATAATAATAGTTATAAGGATAAAGACAAGAGTAATACGGATATAACAATAGAATATGGATAATAATAACAGTTACAGCGATAATAATAATAGTAATAACGATTAATAATAATAGTTGTAGCGATAATAATAATAGTAATAAGGATAATAATAACAGTTATAGCGATAATAATAATAGTAATAAGGAAAATAATATTAGTTATAAGGATGAAGACATGAGGAATAGGGATAATAATAATAGTAATAAGAATAATAATAACAGTTATAGCTATAATAATAATAGTTACAAGAATAATAATAACTGTTATAGCGATATAAATAATAGTAATAAGGATAATAATAATAGTTATAAGGATAAAGACAAGAGTAATACGGATATAACAATAGAATATGGATAATAATAACAGTTATCGCGATAATGATAATAGTAATAACGATTCATAATAATAGTTGTAGCGATAATAATAATAGTAATAAGGATAATAATAACAGTTATAGCGATAATAATAATAGTAATAAG
The DNA here is from genome assembly GCA_945859555.1 of Megachile ligniseca. Taxonomy (NCBI): domain Eukaryota; kingdom Metazoa; phylum Arthropoda; class Insecta; order Hymenoptera; family Megachilidae; genus Megachile; species Megachile ligniseca. The sequence goes on from CAMAOC010000255.1 coordinate 50,958, forward strand.
GATAATAATAATAGTTATAAGGATGAAGACATGAGGAATAGGGATAATAATAATAGTAATAAGGATAATAATAATAGTTATAGCGATAATAATAATAGTAATAATAAGGATAATAATAATAGTTATAAGGATAAAGACAAGAATAATAGGGACAATAATAATAGTAATAAGAATGCTAATAACAGTTATAGCGATAATAATAATAGTAATAAGGATAATAATAATAGTTAAAATGATAACGACAAGAGGAATAGAGATAATAATAATAGTAATAGGAATAGGGATAGTAATAATAGTAATAGGTATAATAATAACAGTTATAGCGATAATAATAATAGTAATAAGGATAAAGGCAAGAGTAATACGGATAGTAACAATAGAATAAGGATAATAATAACAGTTATAGCGATAATAATAATAATAATAAGGATAATAATAATAGTTATAAGGATGAAGACATGAGGAATAGGGATAATAATAATAATAATAAGAATAATAATAACAGTTATAGCGATAATAATAATAGTTACAAGAATAATAATAACTGTTATAGCGACATAAATAATACTAATAAGGATAATAATAATAGTTATAAGGATAAAGACAAGAGTAATACGGATATAACAATAGAATATGGATAATAATAACAGTTATAGCGATAATAATAATAGTAATAACGATTAATAATAATAGTTGTAGCGATAATAATAATAGTAATAAGGATAATAATAACAGTTATAGCGATAATAATAATAGTAATAAGGAAAATAATATTAGTTATAAGGATGAAGACATGAGGAATAGGGATAATAATAATAGTAATAAGAATAATAATAACAGTTATAGCTATAATAATAATAGTTACAAGAATAATAATAACTGTTATAGCGATATAAATAATAGTAATAAGGATAATAATAATAGTTATAAGGATAAAGACAAGAGTAATACGGATATAACAATAGAATATGGATAATAATAACAGTTATCGCGATAATGATAATAGTAATAACGATTCATAATAATAGTTGTAGCGATAATAATAATAGTAATAAGGATAATAATAACAGTTATAGCGATAATAATAATAGTAATAAGGATAATAATAATAGTTATAAGGATGAAGACATGAGGAATAGGGATAATAATAATAGTAATAAGGATAATAATAATAGTTATAGCGATAATAATAATAGTAATAATAAGGATAATAATAATAGTTATAAGGATAAAGACAAGAATAATAGGGATAATAATAATAGTAATAAGAATACTAATAACAGTTATAGCGATAATAATAATAGTAATAAGGATAATAATAATAGTTAAAAGGATAACGACAAGAGGAATAGAGATAATAATAATAGTAATAGGAATAGGGATAGTAATAATAGTAATAGGTATAATAATAACAGTTATAGCGATAATAATAATAGTAATAAGGATAAAGACAAGAGTAATACGGATGGTAATAATGGAGTAAGGATAATAATAACAGTTATAGCGATAATAGTAATAGTAATACGAATAATAATAACAGTTATAGCGATATAAATAATAGTAATAAGGATAATAATAATAGTTATAAGGATAAAGACAAGAGTAATACGGATATAACAATAGAATATGGATAATAATAACAGTTATAGCGATAATAATAATAGTAATGAGGATAATAATAATAGTTAAAAGGATAACGACAAGAGGAATAGAGATAATAATAATAGTAATAGGAATAGGGATAGTAATAATAGTAATAGGTATAATAATAACAGTTATAGCGATAATAATAATAGTAATAAGGATAAAGGCAAGAGTAATGCGGACAGTAACAATAGAATAAGGATAATAATAACAGTTATAGCCATAATAATAATCATAATAAGGATAATAATAATAGTTATAAGGATGAAGACATGAGGAATTGGGATAATAATAATAGTAATAAGAATAATAATAACAGTTATAGCGATAATAATAATAGTATTAAGGATAGTAATAATAGTTATCAGGATAAAGACAAGAGTAATACGGATAGTAACAATAGAATAAGGATAATAATAACAGTTACAGCGACAAGAATAATAGTAATAAGGATAATAATAATAGTTAAAAGGATAACGACAAGAGGAATAGAGATAATAATAATAGTAATAGGAATAGGGATAGTATAATAGTAATAGGTATAATAATAACAGTTATAGCGATAATAATAATAGTAATAAGGATAAAGGCAAGAGTAATACGGATAGTAACAATAGAATAAGGATAATAATAACAGTAATAATGATAATAATAACATTTATAGCGATAATAATGATAGTAAGATGTATACGAATAATAGTTATAAGGATAAAGACAAGAGGAATACGGATATAACAATAGAATATGGATAATAATAATAAGCATAATAGTAATAGTTATAAGGATAAAGACAAGAATAATAGGGATAATAATAATAGTAATAAGAATACTAATAACAGTTATAGCGATAATAATAATAGTAATAAGGATCGTAATAATAGTTATCAGGATAAAGACAAGAGTAATACGGATAGTAACAATAGAATAAGGATAATAATAACAGTTACAGCGACAAGAATAATAGTAATAAGGATAATAATAATAGTTATAGCGATAATAATAATAGTAATAAGGATAATAGTAATAGTTATAAGGATTAAGACAAGAGAAATAAGGATAGTAACACTAGAATAAGGATAATAATAACAGTTATAGCGATAATAATAATAGTAATAAGGATAATAATAACAGTCATAGCGATAATAATAATAATAATAATAAGGATAATAATAATAGTTATAAGGATAAAGTCAAGAATAATAGGGATAATAATAATAGTTAAAGGATAACGACGAGAGGAATAGAGATAATAATAATAGTAATAGGAATAGGGATAGTAATAATAGTTATAGCGATAATAATAATAGTAACAAGGATAAAGGCAAGAGTAATACGGATAGTAACAATAGAATAAGGATAATAATAACAGTTATAGCGATAATAATAATAGTAATAAGGATAATAATAATAGTTATAAGGATAAAGGACAAGAGGAATACGGGTATAACAATAGAATATGGATAATAATAACAGTTATAGTGATAATAATAATAGTAATAAGGATAATAATAATAGTAATAAGAATAATAATAACAGATATAGCGATAATAATAATAGTAATAACGATTAATAATAATAGTTGTAGCGATAATAATAATAGTAATAAGGATAATAATAACAGTTATAGCGATAATAATAATAGTAATAAGGATAATAATAATAGTTATAGCGATAATAATAATAGTAATAAGGATAATAATAATAGTAATAAGGATAAAGGCAAGAGTAATACGGATAGTAACAATAGAATAAGGATAATAATAACAGTAATAATGATAATAATAACATTTATAGCGATAATAATGATAGTAAGATGTATACGAATAATAGTTATAAGGATAAAGACAAGAGGAATACGGATATAACAATAGAATATGGATAATAATAACAGTCATAACGATAATAATAATAATAATAATAAGCATAATAGTAATAGTTATAAGGATAAAGACAAGAATAATAGGGATAATAATAATAGTAATAAGAATACTAATAACAGTTATAGCGATAATAATAATAGTAATAAGGATTATAGTAACAGTCATAGCGATAATAATAATAATAATAATAAGGATAATAATAATAGTTATAAGGATAAAGACAAGAGGAATACGGATATAACAATAGAATATGGATAATAATAACAGTTATAGTGATAATAATAATAGTAATAAGGATAATAATAATAGTAATGAGAGTAATAATAACAGATATAGCGATAATAATAATAGTAATAAGGATCGTAATAATAGTTATCAGGATAAAGACAAGAGTAATACGGATAGTAACAATAGAATAAGGATAATAATAACAGTAATAATGATAATAATAACATTTATAGCGATAATAATGATAGTAAGATGTATACGAATAATAGTTATAAGGATAAAGAGAAGAGTAATACGGATAGTAATAATGGAATAAGGATAATAATAACAGTTATAGCGATAATAGTAATAGTAATACGAATAATAATAACAGTTATAGCGATATAAATAATAGTAATGAGGATAATAATAATAGTTATAAGGATAAAGACAAGAGTAATACGGATATAACAATAGAATATGGATAATAATAACAGTTATAGCGATAATAATAATAGTAATAACGATTAATAATAATAGTTGTAGCGATAATAATAATAGTAATAAGGATAATAATAACAGTTATAGCGATAATAATAATAGTAATAAGGATAATAATAATAGTTATAGCGATAATAATAGTAGTAATAAGGATAATAATAATAGTTATAAGGATAAAGACAAGAATAATAGGGATAATAATAATAGTAATAAGAATACTAATAACAGTTATAGCGATAATAATAATAGTAATAAGGATAATAATAATAGTAATAAGGATAATAGTAACAGTCATAGCGATAATAATAATAATAATAATAAGGATAATTATAATAGTTGTAAGGATAAAGACAAGAATAATAGGGATAATAATAATAGTAATAAGAATACTAATAACAGTTATAGCGATAATAATAATAGTAATAAGGATAATAGTAACAGTCATAGCGATAATAATAATAATAATAATAAGGATAATAATAATAGTTATAAGGATAAAGACAAGAATAATAGGGATAATAATAATAGTAATAAGAATACTAATAACAGTTATAGCGATAATAATAATAGTAATAAGGATAATGATAATAGTTAAAAGGATAACGACAAGAGGAATAGATATAATAATAATAGTAATGGGTATAGGGATAGTAATAATAGTAATAGGTATAATAATAACAGTTATAGCGATAATAATAATAGTAATAAGGATAATAATAATAGTAATAAGGATAAAGGCAAGAGTAACACGGATAGTAACAATAGAATAAGGATAATAATAACAGTAATAATGATAATAATAACATTTATAGCGATAATAATGATAGTAAGATGTATACGAATAATAGTTATAAGGATAAAGACAAGAGGAATACGGATATAACTATAGAATATGGATAATAATAATAAGCATAATAGTAATAGTTATAAGGATAAAGACAAGAATAATAGGGATAATAATAATAGTAATAAGAATACTAATAACAGTTATAGCGATAATAATAATAGTAATAAGGATTATAGTAACAGTCATAGCGATAATAATAATAATAATAATAAGGATAATAATAATAGTTATAAGGATAAAGACAAGAGGAATACGGATATAACAATAGAATATGGATAATAATAACAGTTATAGTGATAATAATAATAGTAATAAGGATAATAATAATAGTAATGAGAATAATAATAACAGATATAGCGATAATAATAATAGTAATAAGGATCGTAATAATAGTTATCAGGATAAAGACAAGAGTAATACGGATAGTAACAATAGAATAAGGATAATAATAACAGTTACAGCGACAAGAATAATAGTAATAAGGATAATAATAATAGTTATAGCGATAATAATAATAGTAACAAGGATAATAGTAATAGTTATAAGGATTAAGACAAGAGAAATAAGGATAGTAACAATAGAATAAGGATAATAATAACAGTTATAGCGATAATAATAATAGTAATAAGGATAATAATAACAGTCATAGCGATAATAATAATAATAATAATAAGGATAATAATAATAGTTATAAGGATAAAGACAAGAATAATAGGGATAATAATAATAGTTAAAAGGATAACGACGAGAGGAATAGAGATAATAATAATAGTAATAGGAATAGGGATAGTAATAATAGTTATAGCGATAATAATAATAGTAATAAGGATAAAGGCAAGAGTAATACGGATAGTAACAATAGAATAAGGATAATAATAACAGTTATAGCGATAATAATAATAGTAATAAGGATAATAATAATAGTTATAGCGATAATAATAGTAGTAATAAGGATAATAATAATAGTAATAAGAATACTAATAACAGTTATAGCGATAATAATAATAGTAATAAGGATAATAATAATAGTTATAAGGATAAAGACAAGAGGAATACGGATATAACAATAGAATATGGATAATAATAACAGTTATAGTGATAATAATAATAGTAATAAAGATAATAATAATAGTAATGAGAATAATAATAACAGATATAGCGATAATAATAATAGTAATAAGGATCGTAATAATAGTTATCAGGATAAAGACAAGAGTAATACGGATAGTAACAATAGAATAAGGATAATAATAACAGTTACAGCGACAAGAATAATAGTAATAAGGATAATAATAATAGTTATAGCGATAATAATAATAGTAATAAGGATAATAGTAATAGTTATAAGGATTAAGACAAGAGAAATAAGGATAGTAACAATAGAATAAGGATAATAATAACAGTTATAGCGAAAATAATAATAGTAATAAGGATAGTAATAATAGTTATCAGGATAAAGACAAGAGTAATACGAATAGTAACAATAGAATAAGGATAATAATAACAGTTACAGCGACAAGAATAATAGTAATAAGGATAATAATAATAGTTATAGCGATAATAATAATAGTAATAAGGATAATAGTAATAGTTATAAGGATTAAGACAAGAGAAATAAGGATAGTAACAATAGAATAAGGATAATAATAACAGTTATAGCGATAATAATAATAGTAATAAGGATAATAATAATAGTTATAAGGATAAAGACAAGAGGAATACGGGTATAACAATAGAATATGGATAATAATAACAGTTATAGTGATAATAATAATAGTAATAAGAATAATAATAACAGATATAGCGATAATAATAATAGTAATAACGATTAATAATAATAGTTGTAGCGATAATAATAATAGTAATAAGGATAATAATAACAGTTATAGCGATAATAATAATAGTAATAAGGATAATAATAATAGTTATAGCGATAATAATAATAGTAATAAGGATAATAATAATAGTAATAAGGATAAAGGCAAGAGTAATACGGATAGTAACAATAGAATAAGGATAATAATAACAGTAATAATGATAATAATAACATTTATAGCGATAATAATGATAGTAAGATGTATACGAATAATAGTTATAAGGATAAAGACAAGAGGAATACGGATATAACAATAGAATATGGATAATAATAACAGTCATAACGATAATAATAATAATAATAATAAGCATAATAGTAATAGTTATAAGGATAAAGACAAGAATAATAGGGATAATAATAATAGTAATAAGAATACTAATAACAGTTATAGCGATAATAATAATAGTAATAAGGATTATAGTAACAGTCATAGCGATAATAATAATAATAATAATAAGGATAATAATAATAGTTATAAGGATAAAGACAAGACGAATACGGATATAACAATAGAATATGGATAATAATAACAGTTATAGTGATAATAATAATAGTAATAAGGATAATAATAATAGTTATAACGATAAAGACAAGAGGAATACGGATATAAAAATAGAATATGGATAATAATAACAGTTATAGCGATAATAATAATAGTAATAACGATTAATAATAATAGTTGTAGCGATAATAATAATAGTAATAAGGATAATAATAACAGTTATAGCGATAATAATAATAGTAATAAGGATAATAATAATAGTTATAGCGATAATAAATAGTAGTAATAAGGATAATAATAATAGTTATAAGGATAAAGACAAGAATAATAGGGATAATAATAATAGTAATAAGAATACTAATAACAGTTATAGCGATAATAATAATAGTAATAAGGATAATAGTAACAGTCATAGCGATAATAATAATAATAATAATAAGGATAATAATAATAGTTATAAGGATAAAGACAAGAATAATAGGGATAATAATAATAGTAATAAGAATACTAATAACAGTTATAGCGATAATAATAATAGTAATAAGGATAATAGTAACAGTCATAGCGATAATAATAATAATAATAATAAGGATAATAATAATAGTTATAAGGATAAAGACAAGAATAATAGGGATAATAATAATAGTAATAAGAATACTAATAACAGTTATAGCGATAATAATAATAGTAATAAGGATAATGATAATAGTTAAAAGGATAACGACAAGAGGAATAGATATAATAATAATAGTAATGGGTATAGGGATAGTAATAATAGTAATAGGTATAATAATAACAGTTATAGCGATAATAATAATAGTAATAAGGATAAAGGCAAGAGTAATACGGATAGTAACAATAGAATAAGGATAATAATAACAGTTACAGCGACAAGAATAATCGTAATAAGGATAATAATAATAATTAATAGGAAAACGACAAGAGGAATAGAGATAATAGTAATAGTAATAGGAATAGGGATAGTAATAATAGTAATAGGTATAATAATAACAGTTATGGCGATAGTAATAATAGTAATAAGGATAAAGGCAAGAGTAATACGGATAGTAACAATAGAATATGGATAATAATAACAGTTATAGCGATAATAATAATAATAATAGGGATAATAATAATAGTTAAAAGCATAACGACAAGAGGAATAGAGATATTAATAATAGGAATAGGAATAGGGATAGTAATAATAGTAATAGGTATAATAATAACAGTTATAGCGATAATAATAATAGTAATAAGGATAAGGGCAAGAGTAATACGGATAGTAACAATAGAATAAGGATAATAATAACAGTTGTAGCGATAATAATAATAGTAATAAGGATAATAATAATAGTTATAAGGATAAAGACAAGAGGAATACGGATATAACAATAGAATATGGATAATAATAACAGTTATAGTGATAATAATAATAGTAATAAGGATAATAATAATAGTTAAAAGGATAACGGCAAGAGGAATAGAGATAATAATAATAGTAATAGGAATAGGGATAGTAATAATAGTAATAGGTATAATAATAACAGTTATAGCGATAATAATAATAGTAATAAGGATAAAGGCAAGAGTAATACGGATAGTAACAATAGAAACAGGATAATAATAACAGTAATAATGATAATAATAACATTTATAGCGATAATAATGATAGTAAGGTGTATACGAATAATAGTTATAAGGATAAAGAGAAGAGTAACACGGATAGTAATAATGGAATAAGGATAATAATAACAGTTATAGCGATAATAGTAATAGTAATACGAATAATAATAACAGTTATAGCGATATAAATAATAGCAATAAGGATAATAATAATAGTTATAAGGATAAAGACAAGAGTAATACGGATATAACAATAGAATATGGATAATAATAACAGTTATAGCGATAATAATAATAGTAATAACGATTAATAATAATAGTTGTAGCGATAATAATAATAGTAATAAGGATAAAGGCAAGAGTAATACGGATAGTAACAATAGAATAAGGATAATAATAACAGGTATAGCGATAATAATAATAGTAATAAGGATAATAATAATAGTTATAGCGATAATAATAATAGTAATAAGGATAATAATAATAGTTATAAGGATAAAGACAAGAGGAATACGGATATAAAAATAGAATATGGATAATAATAACAGTTATAGCGATAATAATAATAGTAATAACGATTAATAATAATAGTTGTAGCGATAATAATAATAGTAATAAGGATAATAATAACAGTTATAGCGATAATAATAATAGTAATAAGGATAATAATAATAGTTATAGCGATAATAATAATAGTAATAAGGATAATAATAATAGTTGTAGCGATAATAATAATAGTAATAAGGATAATAATAACAGTTATAGCGATAATAATAATAGTAATAAGGATAATAATAATAGTTATAGCGATAATAATAATAGTAATAAGGATAATAATAATAGTAATAAGGATAAAGGCAAGAGTAATACGGATAGTAACAATAGAATAAGGATAATAATAACAGTAATAATGATAATAATAACATTTATAGCGATAATAATGATAGTAAGATGTATACGAATAATAGTTATAAGGATAAAGACAAGAGGAATACGGATATAACAATAGAATATGGATAATAATAACAGTTATAGCGATAATAATAATAGTAATAAGGATAATAATAACAGTCATAGCGATAATAATAATAATAATAATAAGGATAATAATAATAGTTATAAGGATAAAGACAAGAATAATAGGGATAATAATAATAGTTAAAAGGATAACGACGAGAGGAATAGAGATAATAATAATAGTAATAGGAATAGGGATAGTAATAATAGTTATAGCGATAATAATAATAGTAATAAGGATAAAGGCAAGAGTAATACGGATAGTAACAATAGAATAAGGATAATAATAACAGTTATAGCGATAATAATAATAGTAATAAGGATAATAATAATAGTTATAAGGATAAAGACAAGAGGAATACGGGTATAACAATAGAATATGGATAATAATAACAGTTATAGTGATAATAATAATAGTAATAAGGATAATAATAATAGTAATAAGAATAATAATAACAGATATAGCGATAATAATAATAGTAATAACGATTAATAATAATAGTTGTAGCGATAATAATAATAGTAATAAGGATAATAATAACAGTTATAGCGATAATAATAATAGTAATAAGGATAATAATAATAGTTATAGCGATAATAATAATAGTAATAAGGATAATAATAATAGTAATAAGGATAAAGGCAAGAGTAATACGGATAGTAACAATAGAATAAGGATAATAATAACAGTAATAATGATAATAATAACATTTATAGCGATAATAATGATAGTAAGACGTATACGAATAATAGTTATAAGGATAAAGACAAGAGGAATACGGATATAACAATAGAATATGGATAATAATAACAGTCATAACGATAATAATAATAATAATAATAAGCATAATAGTAATAGTTATAAGGATAAAGACAAGAATAATAGGGATAATAATAATAGTAATAAGAATACTAATAACAGTTATAGCGATAATAATAATAGTAATAAGGATTATAGTAACAGTCATAGCGATAATAATAATAATAATAATAAGGATAATAATAATAGTTATAAGGATAAAGACAAGAGGAATACGGATATAACAATAGAATATGGATAATAATAACAGTTATAGTGATAATAATAATAGTAATAAGGATAATAATAATAGTAATGAGAATAATAATAACAGATATAGCGATAATAATAATAGTAATAAGGATCGTAATAATAGTTATCAGGATAAAGACAAGAGTAATACGGATAGTAACAATAGAATGAGGATAATAATAACAGTAATAATGATAATAATAACATTTATAGCGATAATAATGATAGTAAGATGTATACGAATAATAGTTATAAGGATAAAGAGAAGAGTAATACGGATAGTAATAATGGAATAAGGATAATAATAACAGTTATAGCGATAATAATAATAGTAATAAGGATAATAATAATAGTTATAGCGATAATAATAATAGTAATAAGGATAATAATAATAGTTATAACGATAAAGACAAGAGGAATACGGATATAAAAATAGAATATGGATAATAATAACAGTTATAGCGATAATAATAATAGTAATAACGATTAATAATAATAGTTGTAGCGATAATAATAATAGTAATAAGGATAATAATAACAGTTATAGCGATAATAATAATAGTAATAAGGATAATAATAATAGTTATAGCGATAATAATAGTAGTAATAAGGATAATAATAATAGTTATAAGGATAAAGACAAGAATAATAGGGATAATAATAATAGTAATAAGAATACTAATAACAGTTATAGCGATAATAATAATAGTAATAAGGATAATAGTAACAGTCATAGCGATAATAATAATAATAATAATAAGGATAATAATAATAGTTATAAGGATAAAGACAAGAATAATAGGGATAATAATAATAGTAATAAGAATACTAATAACAGTTATAGCGATAATAATAATAGTAATAAGGATAATAATAATAGTAATAAGGATAATAGTAACAGTCATAGCGATAATAATAATAATAATAATAAGGATAATAATAATAGTTATAAGGATAAAGACAAGAATAATAGGGATAATAATAATAGTAATAAGAATACTAATAACAGTTATAGCGATAATAATAATAGTAATAAGGATAATAGTAACAGTCATAGCGATAATAATAATAATAATAATAAGGATAATAATAATAGTTATAAGGATAAAGACAAGAATAATAGGGATAATAATAATAGTAATAAGAATACTAATAACAGTTATAGCGATAATAATAATAGTAATAAGGATAATGATAATAGATAAAAGGATAACGACAAGAGGAATAGATATAATAATAATAGTAATGGGTATAGGGATAGTAATAATAGTAATAGGTATAATAATAACAGTTATAGCGATAATAATAATAGTAATAAGGATAAAGGCAAGAGTAATACGGATAGTAACAATAGAATAAGGATAATAATAACAGGTATAGCGATAATAATAATAGTAATAAGGATAATAATAATAGTTATAGCGATAATAATAATAGTAATAAGGATAATAATAATAGTTATAAGGATAAAGACAAGAGGAATACGGATATAAAAATAGAATATGGATAATAATAACAGTTATAGCGATAATAATAATAGTAATAACGATTAATAATAATAGTTGTAGCGATAATAATAATAGTAATAAGGATAATAATAACAGTTATAGCGATAATAATAATAGTAATAAGGATAATAATAATAGTTATAGCGATAATAATAATAGTAATAAGGATAATAATAATAGTTATAAGGATAAAGACAAGAGGAATACGGATATAACAATAGAATATGGATAATAATAACAGTCAGAACGATAATAATAATAATAATAATAAGCATAATAGTAATAGTTATAAGGATAAAGACAAGAATAATAGGGATAATAATAATAGTAATAAGAATACTAATAACAGTTATAGCGATAATAATAATAGTAATAAGGATAATAGTAACAGTCATAGCGATAATAATAATAATAATAATAAGGATAATAATAATAGTTATAAGGATAAAGACAAGAATAATAGGGATAATAATAATAGTAATAAGAATACTAATAACAGTTATAGAAATAATAATAATAGTAATAAGGATAATAATAACAGTCATAGCGATAATAATAATAATAATAATAAGGATAATAATAATAGTTATAAGGATAAAGACAAGAATAATAGCGATAATAATAATAGTAATAAGAATACTAATAACAGTTATAGCGATAATAATAATAGTAATAAGGATAATGATAATAGTTAAAAGGATAACGACAAGAGGAATAGATATAATAATAATAGTAATGGGAATAGGGATAGTAATAATAGTAATAGGTATAATAATAACAGTTATAGCGATAATAATAATAGTAATAAGGATAAAGGCAAGAGTAATACGCATAGTAACAATAGAATAAGGATAATAATAACAGTTACAGCGACAAGAATAATCGTAATAAGGATAATAATAATAATTAAAAGGATAACGACAAGAGGAATAGAGATAATAATAATAGTAATAGGAATAGGGATCGTAATAATAGTAATAGGTATAATAATAACAGTTATGGCGATAATAATAATAGTAATAAGGATAAAGGCAAGAGTAATACGGATAGTAACAATAGAATAAGGATAATAATAACAGTTATAGCGATAATAATAATAATAATAGGGATAATAATAATAGTTAAAAGGATAACGACAAGAGGAATAGAGATATTAATAATAGTAATAGGAATAGGGATAGTAATAATAGTAATAGGTATAATAATAACAGTTATAGCGATAATAATAATAGTAATAAGGATAAAGGCAAGAGTAATACGGATAGTAACAATAGAATAAGGATAATAATAACAGTTGTAGCGATAATAATAATAGTAATAAGGATAATAATAATAGTTATAAGGATAAAGACAAGAGGAATACGGATATAAAAATAGAATATGGATAATAATAACAGTTATAGCGATAATAATAATAGTAATAACTATTAATAATAATAGTTGTAGCGATAATATTAATAGTAATAAGGATAATAATAACAGTTATAGCGATAATAATAATAGTAATAAGGATAATAATAATAGTTATAGCGATAATAATAATAGTAATAACGATCATAATAATAGTTATAAGGATAAAGACAAGAGGAATACGGATATAACAATAGAATGTGGATAATAATAACAGTCATAACGATAATAATAATAATAATAATAAGCATAATAGTAATAGTTATAAGGATAAAGACAAGAATAATAGGGATAATAATAATAGTAATAAGAATACTAATAACAGTTATAGCGATAATAATAATAGTAATAAGGATAATAGTAACAGTCATAGCGATAATAATAATAATAATAATAAGGATAATAATAATAGTTATAAGGATAAAGACAAGAATAATAGGGATAATAATAATAGTAAGAAGAATACTAATAACAGTTATAGCGATAATAATAATAGAAATAAGGATAATAATAACAGTCATAGCGATAATAATAATAATAATAATAAGGATAATAATAATAGTTATAAGGATAAAGACAAGAATAATAGGGATAATAATAATAGTAATAAGAATACTAATAACAGTTATAGCGATAATAATAATAGTAATAAGGATAATGATAATAGTTAAAAGGATAACGACAAGAGGAATAGATATAATAATAATAGTAATGGGAATAGGGATAGTAATAATAGTAATAGGTATAATAATAACAGTTATAGCTATAATAATAATAGTAATAAGGATAAAGGCAAGAGTAATACGGATAGTAACAATAGTATAAGGATAATAATAACAGTTACAGCGACAAGAATAATCGTAATAAGGATAATAATAATAATTAAAAGGATAACGACAAGAGGAATAGAGATAATAATAATAGTAATAGGAATAGGGATAGTAATAATAGTAATAGGTATAATAATAACAGTTATGGCGATAATAATAATAGTAATAAGGATAAAGGCAAGAGTAATACGGATAGTAACAATAGAATAAGGATAATAATAACAGTTATAGCGATAATAATAATAATAATAAGGATAATAATAATAGTTATAAGGATGAAGACATGAGGAATAGGGATAATAATAATAGTAATAAGAATAATAATAACAGATATAGCGATAATAATAATAGTAATAAGGATCGTAATAATAGTAATCAGGATAAAGACAAGAGTAATACGGATAGTAACAATAGAATAAGGATAATAATAACAGTTACAGCGACAAGAATAATAGTAATAAGGATAATAATAATAGTTATAGCGATAATAATAATAGTAATAAGGATAATAGTAATAGTTATAAGGATTAAGACAAGAGAAATAAGGATAGTAACAATAGAATAAGGATAATAATAACAGTTATAGCGATAATAATAATAGTAATAAGGATAATAATAACAGTCATAGCGATAATAATAATAATAATAATAAGGATAATAATAATAGTTATAAGGATAAAGACAAGAATAATAGGGATAATAATAATAGTTAAATGGATAACGACGAGAGGAATAGAGATAATAATAATAGTAATAGGAATAGGGATAGTAATAATAGTTATAGCGATAATAATAATAGTAATAAGGATAAAGGCAAGAGTAATACGGATAGTAACAATAGAATAAGGATAATAATAACAGTTATAGCGATAATAATAATAGTAATAAGGATAATAATAATAGTTATAAGGATAAGACAAGAGGAATACGGGTATAACAATAGAATATGGATAATAATAACAGTTATAGTGATAATAATAACAGTAATAAGGATAAGAATAATAGTAATAAGGATAATAATAACAGTTATAGCGATAATAATCGTAGTAATAAGGATAATAATAATAGTTATAAGGATAAAGACAAGAATAATAGGTATAATAATAATAGTAATAAGAATACTAATAACAGTTATAGCGATAATAATAATAGTAATAAGGATAATAATAACAGTCATAGCGATAATAATAATAATAATAATAAGGATAATAATAATAGTTATAAGGATAAAGACAAGAATAATAGGGATAATAATAATAGTTAAAAGGATAACGACAAGAGGAATAGAGATATAATAATAGTAATAGGAATAGGGATAGTAATAATAGTAATAGGTATAATAATAACAGTTATAGCGATAATAATAATAGTAATAAGGATAAAGGCAAGAGTAATACGGATAGTAACAATAGAATAAGGATAATAATAACAGTTACAGCGACAAGAATAATAGTAATAAGGATAATAATAATAGTTATAGCGATAATAATAATAGTAATAAGGATAATAATAATAGTTATACGGATAAAGACAAGAGGAATACGGATATAACAATAGAGTATGGATAATAATAACAGTTATAGCGATAATAATAATAGTAATAAGGATAATAATAATAGTAATAAGAATAATAATAACAGATATAGCGATAATAATAATAGTAATAAGGATCGTAATAATAGTTACCAGGATAAAGACAAGAGTAATATGGATAGTAACAATAGAATAAGGATAATAATAACAGTTACAGCGACAAGAATAATAGTAATAAGTATAATAATAATAATAGTTATAGCGATAATAATAATAGTAATAATTATAATAATAATATTTATAAGGATAAAAACAAGAGAATAAGGATAGTAACAATAGAATAAGGATAATAATAATAGTTATAAGGATAAAGACAAGAGGAATACGGATATAAAAATAGAATATGGATAATAATAACAGTTATAGCGATAATAATAATAGTAATAACGATTAATAATAATAGTTGTAGCGATAATAATAATAGTAATAAGGATAATAATAACAGTTATAGCGATAATAATAATAGTAATAAGGATAATAATAATAGTTATAGTGATAATAATAATAGTAATAAGAATACTAATAACAGTTATAGCGATAATAATAATAGTAATAAGGATAATAATAATAGTTAAAAGGATAACGACAAGAGGAATAGAGATAATAATAATAGTAATAGGAATAGGGATAGTAATAATAGTAATAGGTATAATAATAACAGTTATGGCGATAATAATAATAGTAATAAGGATAAAGGCAAGAGTAATACGGATAGTAACAATAGAATAAGGATAATAATAACAGTTATAGCGATAATAATAATAGTAATAAGGATAATAATAACAGTCATAGCGATAATAATAATAATAATAATAAGGATAATAATAATAGTTATAAGGATAAAGACAGAATAATAGGGATAATAATAATAGTTAAAAGATAACGACGAGAGGAATAGAGATAATAATAATAGTAATAGGAATAGGGATAGTAATAATAGTTATAGCGATAATAATAATAGTAATAAGGATAAAGGCAAGAGTAATACGGATAGTAACAATAGAATAAGGATAATAATAACAGTTATAGCGATAATAATAATAGTAATAAGGAAAGTAATAATAGTTTATAAGGATAAAGACAAGAATAATAGGGATAATAATAATAGTAATAAGAATGCTAATAACAGTTATAGCGATAATAATAATAGTAATAAGGATAATAATAATAGTTAAAAGGATAACGACAAGAGGATTAGAGATAATAATAATAGTAATAAGGATAATAATAAGAGTTATAGCGATAATAATAATAGTAATAAGGATAATAATAATAGTTATAAGGATAAAGACAAGAGGAATACGGATATAACAATAGAATATGGATAATAATAACAGTCATAACGATAATAATAAGAATAATAATAAGCATAATAGTAATAGTTATAAGGATAAAGACAAGAATAATAGGGATAATAATAATAGTAATAAGAATACTAATAACAGTTATAGCGATAATAATAATAGTAATAAGGATAATAATAATATTTATAAGGATAAAGACAAGAGGAATAAGGATAGTAACAATTGAATAAGGATAATAATAACAGTTATAGCGATAATAATAATAGTAATAAGGATAATAGTAACAGTCATAGCGATAATAATAATAATAATAAATAAGGATAATAATAATAGTAATAAGAATACTAATAACAGTTATAGCGATAATAATAATAGTAATAAGGATAATAATAACAGTCATAGCGATAATAATAATAATAATAATAAGGATAATAATCATAGTTTATAAGGATAAAGACAAGAATAATAGGGATAATAATATTAGTAATAAGAATACTAATAACAGTTATAGCGATAATAATTATAGTAATAAGAATGCTAATAACAGTTTATAGCGATAATAATAATAGTAATAAGGATAATAATAATAGTTAAAAGGATAACGACAAGAGGAATAGAGATAATAATAATAGTAATAGGAATAGGGATAGTAATAATAGTAATAGGTATAATAATAACAGTTATAGCGATAATAATAATAGTAATAAGGATAAAGGCAAGAGTAATACGGATAGTAACAATAGAATAAGGATAATAATAACAGTTACAGCGACAAGAATAATAGTAATAAGGATAATAATAATAGTTATAGCGATAATAATAATAGTAATAAGGATAATAATAATAGTTATACGGATAAAGACAAGAGGAATACGGATATAACAATAGAGTATGGATAATAATAACAGTTATAGCGATAATAATAATAGTAATAAGGATAATAATAATAGTAATAAGAATAATAATAACAGATATAGCGATAATAATAATAGTAATAAGGATCGTAATAATAGTTATCAGGATAAAGACAAGAGTAATATGGATAGTAACAATAGAATAAGGATAATAATAACAGTTACAGCGGACAAGAATAATAGTAATAAGGATAATAATAATAATAGTTATAGCGATAATAATAATAGTAATAATTATAATAATAATATTTATAAGGATAAAAACAAGAGGAATAAGGATAGTAACAATAGAATAAGGATAATAATAATAGTTATAAGGATAAAGACAAGAATAATAGGGATAATAATAATAGTAATAAGAATACTAATAACAGTTATAGCGATAATAATAATAGTAATAAGGATAATGATAATAGTTAAAAGGATAACGACAAGAGGAATAGATATAATAATAATAGTAATGGGTATAGGGATAGTAATAATAGTAATAGGTATAATAATAACAGTTATAGCGATAATAATAATAGTAATAAGGATAATAATAATAGTAATAAGGATAAAGGCAAGAGTAATACGGATAGTAACAATAGAATAAGGATAATAATAACAGTAATAATGATAATAATAACATTTATAGCGATAATAATGATAGTAAGATGTATACGAATAATAGTTATAAGGATAAAGACAAGAGGAATACGGATATAACAATAGAATATGGATAATAATAATAAGCATAATAGTAATAGTTATAAGGATAAAGACAAGAATAATAGGGATAATAATAATAGTAATAAGAATACTAATAACAGTTATAGCGATAATAATAATAGTAATAAGGATTATAGTAACAGTCATAGCGATAATAATAATAATAATAATAAGGATAATAATAATAGTTATAAGGATAAAGACAAGAGGAATACGGATATAACAATAGAATATGGATAATAATAACAGTTATAGTGATAATAATAATAGTAATAAGGATAATAATAATAGTAATGAGAATAATAATAACAGATATAGCGATAATAATAATAGTAATAAGGATCGTAATAATAGTTATCAGGATAAAGACAAGAGTAATACGGATAGTAACCAATAGAATAAGGATAATAATAACAGTTACAGCGACAAGAATAATAGTAATAAGGATAATAATAATAGTTATAGCGATAATAATAATAGTAATAAGGATAATAGTAATAGTTATAAGGATTAAGACAAGAGAAATAAGGATGAGTAACAATAGAATAAGGATAATAATAACAGTTATAGCGATAATAATAATAGTAATAAGGATAATAATAACAGTCATAGCGATAATAATAATAATAATAATAAGGATAATAATAATAGTTATAAGGATAAAGGACAAGAATAATAGGGATAATAATAATAGTTAAAAGGATAACGACGAGAGGAATAGAGATAATAATAATAGTAATAGGAATAGGGATAGTAATAATAGTTATAGCGATAATAATAATAGTAATAAGGATAAAGGCAAGAGTAATACGGATAGTAACAATAGAATAAGGATAATAATAACAGTTATAGCGATAATAATAATAGTAATAAGGATAATAATAATAGTTATAAGGATAAAGACAAGAGGAATACGGGTATAACAATAGAATATGGATAATAATAACAGTTATAGTGATAATAATAATAGTAATAAGGATAATAATAATAGTTATAGCGATAATAATAATAGTAATAAGGATAATAATAATAGTAATAAGGATAAAGGCAAGAGTAATACGGATAGTAACAATAGAATAAGGATAATAATAACAGTAATAATGATAATAATAACATTTATAGCGATAATAATGATAGTAAGATGTATACGAATAATAGTTATAAGGATAAAGGCAAGAGGAATACGGATATAACAATAGAATATGGATAATAATAACAGTCATAACGATAATAATAATAATAATAATAAGCATAATAGTAATAGTTATAAGGATAAAGACAAGAATAATAGGGATAATAATAATAGTAATAAGAATACTAATAACAGTTATAGCGATAATAATAATAGTAATAAGGATTATAGTAACAGTCATAGCGATAATAATAATAATAATAATAATAATAAGGATAATAATAATAGTTATAAGGATAAAGACAAGAGGAATACGGATATAACAATAGAATATGGATAATAATAACAGTTATAGTGATAATAATAATAGTAATAAGGATAATAATAATAGTTATAACGATAAAGACAAGAGGAATACGGATATAAAAATAGAATATGGATAATAATAACAGTTATAGCGATAATAATAATAGTAATAACGATTAATAATAATAGTTGTAGCGATAATAATAATAGTAATAAGGATAATAATAACAGTTATAGCGATAATAATAATAGTAATAAGGATAATAATAATAGTTATAGCGATAATAAATAGTAGTAATAAGGATAATAATAATAGTTATAAGGATAAAGACAAGAATAATAGGGATAATAATAATAGTAATAAGAATACTAATAACAGTTAATAGCGATAATAATAATAGTAATAAGGATAATAGTAACAGTCATAGCGATAATAATAATAATAATAATAAGGATAATAATAATAGTTATAAGGATAAAGACAAGAGGAATACGGATATAAAAATAGAATATGGATAATAATAACAGTTATAGCGATAATAATAATAGTAATAACGATTAATAATAATAGTTGTTAGCGATAATAATAATAGTAATAAGGATATAATAACAGTTATAGCGATAATAATAATAGTAATAAGGATAATAATAATAGTTTATAGCGATAATAATAATAGTAATAAGGATAATAATAATAGTTGTAGCGATAATAATAATAGTAATAAGGATAATAATAACAGTTATAGCGATAATAATAATAGTAATAAGGATAATAATAATAGTTATAGCGATAATAATAATAGTAATAAGGATAATAATAATAGTAATAAGGATAAAGGCAAGAGTAATACGGATAGTAACAATAGAATAAGGATAATAATAACAGTAATAATGATAATAATAACATTTATAGCGATAATAATGATAGTAAGATGTATACGAATAATAGTTATAAGGATAAAGACAAGAGGAATACGGATATAACAATAGAATATGGATAATAATAACAGTCATATCGATAATAATAATAATAATAATAAGCATAATAGTAATAGTTATAAGGATAAAGACAAGAATAATAGGGATAATAATAATAGTAATAAGAATACTAATAACAGTTTATAGCGATAATAATAATAGTAATAAGGATTATAGTAACAGTCATAGCGATAATAATAATAATAATAATAAGGATAATAATAATAGTTATAAGTATAAAGACAAGAGGAATACGGATATAACAATAGAATATGGATAATAATAACAGTTATAGTGATAATAATAATAGTAATAAGGATAATAATAATAGTAATGAGAATAATAATAACAGATATAGCGATAATAATAATAGTAATAAGGATCGTAATAATAGATATCAGGATAAAGACAAGAGTAATACGGATAGTAACAATAGAATAAGGATAATAATAACAGTGTACAGCGACAAGAATAATAGTAATAAGGATAATAATAATAGTTATAGCGATAATAATAATAGTAATAAGGATAATAGTAATAGATATAAGGATTAAGACAAGAGAAATAAGGATAGTAACAATAGAATAAGGATAATAATAACAGTTATAGCGATAATAATAATAGTAATAACGATTAATAATAATAGTTGTAGCGATAATAATAATAGTAATACGATAATAATAACAGTTATAGCGATAATAATAATAGTAATAAGGATAATAATAATAGTTATAGCGATAATAATAATAGTAATAAGGATAATAATAATAGAATATGGATAATAATAACAGTCATAACGATAATAATAATAATAATAATAAGCATAATAGTAATAGTTATAAGGATAAAGACAAGAATAATAGGGATAATAATAATAGTAATAAGAATACTAATAACAGTTATAGCGATAATAATAATAATAATAATAAGGATAATAATAATAGTTATAAGGATAAAGACAAGAGGAATACGGATATAACAATAGAATATGGATAATAATAACAGTTATAGTGATAATAATAATAGTAATAAGGATAATAATAATAGTAATGAGAACAATAATAACAGATATAGCGATAATAATAATAGCAATAAGGATCGTAATAATAGTTATCAGGATAAAGACAAGAGTAATACGGATAGTAACAATAGAATAAGGATAATAATAACAGTTACAGCGACAAGACAGAATAATAGATAATGAGGAAGATGAGATAATAGTAATAGAGGATAATAATAATAGTTATAGCGATAATAATAATAGTAATAAGGATAATAGTAATAGTTATAAGGATTAAGACAAGAGAAATAAGGATAGTAACAATAGAATAAGGATAATAATAACAGTTATAGCGAAAATAATAATAGTAATAAGGATAGTAATAATAGTTATCAGGATAAAGACAAGAGTAATACGAATAGTAACAATAGAATAAGGATAATAATAACAGATATAGCGATAATAATAATAGTAATAACGATTAATAATAATAGTTTGTAGCGATAATAATAATAGTAATAAGGATAATAATAACAGTTATAGCGATAATAATAATAGTAATAAGGATAATAATAATAGTTATAGCGATAATAATAATAGTAATAAGGATAATAATAATAGTAATAAGGATAAAGGCAAGAGTAATACGGATAGTAACAATAGAATAAGGATAATAATAACAGTAATAATGATAATAATAACATTTATAGCGATAATAATGATAGTAAGATGTATACGAATAATAGTTATAAGGATAAAGGCAAGAGGAATACGGATATAACAATAGAATATGGATAATAATAACAGTCATAACGATAATAATAATAATAATAATAAGCATAATAGTAATAGTTATAAGGATAAAGACAGAATAATAGGGATAATAATAATAGTAATAAGAATACTAATAACAGTTATAGCGATAATAATAATAGTAATAAGGATTATAGTAACAGTCATAGCGATAATAATAATAATAATAATAATAATAAGGATAATAATAATAGTTATAAGGATAAAGACAAGAGGAATACGGAATATAACAATAGAATATGGATAATAATAACAGTTATAGTGATAATAATAATAGTAATAAGGATAATAATAATAGTTATAACGATAAAGACAAGAGGAATACGGATATAAAAATAGAATATGGATAATAATAACAGTTATAGCGATAATAATAATAGTAATAACGATTAATAATAATAGTTGTAGCGATAATAATAATAGTAATAAGGATAATAATAACAGTTATAGCGATAATAATAATAGTAATAAGGATAATAATAATAGTTTATAGCGATAATAAATAGTAGTAATAAGGATAATAATAATAGTTTATAAGGATAAAGACAAGAATAATAGGGATAATAATAATAGTAATAAGGAATACTAATAACAGTTATAGCGATAATAATAATAGTAATAAGGATAATAGTAACAGTCATAGCGATAATAATAATAATAATAATAAGGATAATAATAATAGTTATAAGGATAAAGACCAAGAATAATAGGGATAATAATAATAGTAATAAGAATACTAATAATAGTTATAGCGATAATAATAATAGTAATAAGGATAATAGTAACAGTCATAGCGATAATAATAATAATAATAATAGGATAATAATAATAGTTATAAGGATAAAGACAAGAGGAATACGGATATAAAAATAGAATATGGATAATAATAACAGTTATAGCGATAATAATAATAGTAATAACGATTAATAATAATAGTTGTAGCGATAATAATAATAGTAATAAGGATAATAATAACAGTTATAGCGATAATAATAATAGTAATAAGGATAATAATAATAGTTATAGCGATAATAATAATAGTAATAAGGATAATAATAATAGTTGTAGCGATAATAATAATAGTAATAAGGATAATAATAACAGTTTATAGCGATAATAATAATAGTAATAAGGATAATAATAATAGTTATAGCGATAATAATAATAGTAATAAGGATAATAATAATAGTAATAAGGATAAGGCAAGAGTAATACGGATAGTAACAATAGAATAAGGATAATAATAACAGTAATAAATGATAATAATAACATTTATAGCGATAATAATGATAGTAAGATGTATACGAATAATAGTTATAAGGATAAAGACAAGAGGAATACGGATATAACAATAGAATATGGATAATAATAACAGTCATATCGATAATAATAATAATAATAATAAGCATAATAGTAATAGTTATAAGGATAAAGACAAGAATAATAGGGATAATAATAATAGTAATAAGAATACTAATAACAGTTATAGCGATAATAATAATAGTAATAAGGATTATAGTAACAGTCATAGCGATAATAATAATAATAATAATAAGGATAATAATAATAGTTATAAGTATAAAGACAAGAGGAATACGGATATAACAATAGAATATGGATAATAATAACAGTTATAGTGATAATAATAATAGTAATAAGGATAATAATAATAGTAATGAGAATAATAATAACAGATATAGCGATAATAATAATAGTAATAAGGATCGTAATAATAGATATCAGGATAAAAGACAAGAGTAATACGGATAGTAACAATAGAATAAGGATAATAATAACAGTTACAGCGACAAGAATAATAGTAATAAGGATAATAATAATAGTTATAGCGATAATAATAATAGTAATAAGGATAATAGTAATAGATATAAGGATTAAGACAAGAGAAATAAGGATAGTAACAATAGACTAAGGATAATAATAACAGTTATAGCGAAAATAATAATAGTAATAAGGATAGTAATAATAGTTATCAGGATAAAGACAAGAGTAATACGAATAGTAACAATAGAATAAGGATAATAATAACAGTTACAGCGACAAGAATAATAGTAATAAGGATAATAATAACAGTCATAGCGATAATAATAATAATAATAATAAGGATAATAATAATAGTTATAAGGATAAAGACAAGAATAATAGGGATAATAATAATAGTTAAAAGGATAACGACGAGAGGAATAGAGATAATAATAATAGTAATAGGAATAGGGATAGTAATAATAGGTTATAGCGATAATAATAATAGTAATAAGGATAAAGGCAAGAGTAATACGGATAGTAACAATAGAATAAGGATAATAATAACAGTTATAGCGATAATAATAATAGTAATAAGGATAATAATAATAGTTATAAGGATAAAGACAAGAGGAATACGGGTATAACAATAGAATATGGATAATAATAACAGTTATAGTGATAATAATAATAGTAATAAGGATAATAATAATAGTAATAAGAATAATAATAACAGATATAGCGATAATAATAATAGTAATAACGATTAAGAATAATAGTTGTAGCGATAATAATAATAGTAATAAGGATAATAATAACAGTTATAGCGATAATAATAATAGTAATAAGGATAATAATAATAGTTATAGCGATAATAATAAATAGTAATCGGGATAATAATATAGTAATAAGGATAAAGGCAAGAGTAATACGGATAGTAACAATAGAATAAGGATAATAATAACAGTAATAATGATAATAATAACATTTATAGCGATAATAATGATAGTAAGATGTATACGAATAATAGTTATAAGGATAAAGACAAGAGGAATACGGATATAACAATAGAATATGGATAATAATAACAGTCATAACGATAATAATAATAATAATAATAAGCATAATAGTAATAGTTATAAGGATAAAGACAAGAATAATAGGATAATAATAATAGTAATAAGAATACTAATAACAGTTATAGCGATAATAATAATAGTAATAAGGATTATAGTAACAGTCATAGCGATAATAATAATAATAATAATATGGATAATAATAATAGTTATAAGGATAAAGACAAGAGGAATACGGATATAACAATAGAATATGGATAATAATAACAGTTATAGTGATAATAATAATAGTAATAAGGATAATAATAATAGTAATAAGAATAATAATAACAGATATAGCGATAATAATAATAGTAATAACGATTAATAATAATAGTTGTAGCGATAATAATAATAGTAATAACGATTAATAATAATAGTTGTAGCGATAATAATAATAGTAATAAGGATAATAATAACAGTTATAGCGATAATAATAATAGTAATAAGGATAATAATAATAGTTATAGCGATAATAATAGTAGTAATAAGGATAATAATAATAGTTATAAGGATAAAAGACAAGAATAATAGGGATAATATAATAGTAATAAGAATACTAATAACAGTTATAGCGATAATAATAATAGTAATAAGGATAATAATAATAGAATATGGATAATAATAACAGTCATAACGATAATAATAATAATAATAATAAGCATAATAGTAATAGTTTATAAGGATAAAGACAAGAATAATAGGGATAATAATAATAATAATAAGAATACTAATAACAGTTATAGCGATAATAATAATAATAATAATAAGGATAATAATAATAGTTATAAGGATAAAGACAAGAGGAATACGGATATAACAATAGAATATGGATAATAATAACAGTTATAGTGATAATAATAATAGTAATAAGGATAATAATAATAGTAATGAGAACAATAATAACAGATATAGCGATAATAATAATAGTAATAAGGATCGTAATAATAGTTATCAGGATAAAGACAGAGATAATACGGGATAGTAACAATAGAATAAGGATAATAATAAACAGTTACAGCGACAAGAATAATAGTAATAAGGATAATAATAATAGTTATAGCGGATAATAATAATAGTAATAAGGATAATAGTAATAGTTATAAGGATTAAGACAAGAGAAATAAGGATAGTAACAATAGAATAAGGATAATAATAACAGTTATAGCGATAATAATAATAGTAATAAGGATAATAATAATAGTTATAAGGATAAAGACAAGAGGAATACGGGTATAACAATAGAATATGGATAATAATAACAGTTATAGTGATAATAATAATAGTAATAAGGATAATAATAATAGTAATAAGAAGAATAATAACAGATATAGCGATAATAATAATAGTAATAACGATTAATAATAATAGTTGTAGCGATAATAATAATAGTAATAAGGATAATAATAACAGTTATAGCGATAATAATAATAGTAATAAGGATAATAATAATAGTTATAGCGATAATAATAATAGTAATAAGGATAATAATAATAGTAATAAGGATAAAGGCAAGAGTAATACGGATAGTAACAATAGAATAAGGATAATAATAACAGTAATAATGATAATAATAACATTTATAGCGATAATAATGATAGTAAGATGTATACGAATAATAGTTATAAGGATAAAGACAAGAGGAATACGGATATAACAATAGAATATGGATAATAATAACAGTCATAACGATAATAATAATAATAATAATAAGCATAATAGTAATAGTTATAAGGATAAAGACAAGAATAATAGGGATAATAATAATAGTAATAAGAATACTAATAACAGTTATAGCGATAATAATAATAGTAATAAGGATTATAGTAACAGTCATAGCGATAATAATAATAATAATAATAATAATAACGATAATAATAATAGTTATAAGGATAAAGAGAAGAGGAAATACGGATATAACAATAGAATATGGATAATAATAACAGTTATAGTGATAATAATAATAGTAATAAGGATAATAATAATAGTTATAACGATAAAGACAAGAGGAATACGGATATAAAAATAGAATATGGATAATAATAACAGTTATAGCGATAATAATAATAGTAATAACGATTAATAATAATAGTTGTAGCGAGTAATAATAATAGTAATAAGGATAATAATAACAGTTATAGCGATAATAATAATAGTAATAAGGATAATAATAATAGTTATAGCGATAATAAATAGTAGTAATAAGGATAATAATAATAGTTATAAGGATAAAGACAAGAATAATAGGGATAATAATAATAGTAATAAGAATACTAATAACAGTTATAGCGATAATAATAATAGTAATAAGGATAATAGTAACAGTCATAGCGATAATAATAATAATAATAATAAGGATAATAATAATAGTTATACGGATAAAGACAAGAATAATAGGGATAATAATAATAGTAATAAGAATACTAATAACAGTTATAGCGATAATAATAATAGTAATAAGGATAATAGTAACAGTCATAGCGATAATAATAATAATAATAATAAGGATAATAATAATAGTTATAAGGATAAAGACAAGAGGAATACGGATATAAAAATAGAATATGGATAATAATAACAGTTATAGCGATAATATAATAGTAATAACGATTAATAATAATAGTTGTAGCGATAATAATAATAGTAATAAGGATAATAATAACAGTTATAGCGATA